>CAUYRH010097704.1:0-29709 GCA_963574655.1 Perodicticus potto
TGACCTTTAAGAAATACCAGGTGGGGGCTCGGCGCCTGTGGCTCAACGGGCTAAGGCGCCAGCCACGTACACCTGAGCTGGCGGGTTCGAATCCAGCCCTGGCCCGCCAAACAACAATGACGGCTGCAACCAAAAAAAAAAAAATGGCCAGGCGTTGTGGCGGGCGCCTGTAGTCCCAGCTACTTGGGAGGCAGAGGCAGGAGACTCGCTTAAGCCCAGGAATTGGAGGTTGCTGTGAGCTGTGATGCCACAGCACTCTATCCAGGGTGACAGCTTGAGGCTCTGTCTCAAAAAAAAAAGGGAGTACCAAGAAGGTAAATAAGGCAACATGTGCAAAGTGCCTGACAGTGTCCGGCATGCAGTGAATACTCAATAGATGGGAGCTGTTTGGGGGACACTGTTGTGCCAGCATGGCCCAGGGCTCCGATCTTTCTGATGCTTATAACCCTTACACTGCTCCCAGCCATCCCGTTAAATGCTGTGGTGCTTTTCTCTTCTCGGATGAGACTGTGGAAGATGTGCTTGGTGACTTTGTGACTTTGAGTACTTTATTGCCTAACAAGTTAAGTCATGAGCAGACGTCTATAGCAGCGTGGGAATCTGGATGCATGTATGTTGGTTAACTTGGGAGACAGCTGTGATTGTCCTTTCTAGAACATTTAGCAGCTCAGTGTCATGGGGAAAGAAAGCACTGTGGTCACCGATGAATGCTATCTTCCAGGTGGGGACGGCTGTCCTCTCTGCCTGCAGCTACTGCTTCCGGGGCTATTATTGGGGCTAATGGTGACAGCCCTAATCCTGGCTTTTTGGATACTATCCAAATACAAAGCAAGTAAGTTCTCCAGGCGCTTTGCCATTGCTTTCCCATGGGTTTTGGATACAGACAGCAGGGCAGAGGGTGAGGAGGAAGGGACACGGTGGATCAGAAATGGAATGGGGGAAATAGGCGGAAAAGATGAGAAAGGGAAGGATAAACCAAACAGACTTCCTGAACAGTTCACACATAGTTACAGTTCTCATTTCTCTGGTGAAAGCCTTTTCTGAATCAGATTGTAAGCAGAACTAGCTTCATGGGCATGCAAGCTGAGCCCCTGTACCAAGAAGGGCTCCATGTCTGGTTTAACATTCTACTGTCACTATCTAAAAATTGTTTTTTTGTGTGTGTGGGTTTTTTTGGAGACAGAGAGTCTCACTCTATTGCCCTGGGTAGAGTGCTGTGGTATCATCATAGCTGACAGCAACCTCAAACTCCTGGACTCAAGAGATCCTCTTGCCTCAGCCTCTCAAGTAGCTGGAACTACAGGCACCCACCACAGCACCCACCTACTTTTTTCATTTTTAGTAAAGATCGGAGCTTGCTCTTACTCAGGCTGGTCCCTAACTCCTGACTTCAAGTGATCCTCCCACCTTGGTCTCCCAGAGTGCTAGGATTACAGGCACGAGCCACCATGCTCAACCACGAGTACAAATATTACCATGTTTTAATGAGAGGCCCTTTTCTCTTCTTTGTATGATTCTTTGTGGAAGATGTACTTGCTTATGAGTTTAAGAACTTGCAAACAGGGAGGCGCCTGTGGCTCAGTGAGTAAGGCACTGGCCCCATATCCCGAGGGTGGCAGGTTCGAACCTGGCCCTGGCCAAACTGCAACAACAACAACAACAACAACAAAGAACTTGCAAACAGGTTCGGCAACTGTAGCACAGTGGTTACAGTGCCAGCCACATATATCCAGGCTAGCGGGTTCAAACCCAACCTGGGCCAGCTTAACAATAATGACAACTATAACAAAAAAATAGCCAGGTGTTGTGGCGGGTGCGTGTAGTCCCAGCTACTTGGGAGGCTAAGGCAAGAGAATCGCTTAAGCCCAAGACTTTGAGGTTGCTGTGAGCTGTGACACTACAGTACTCTACTGAGGGTGACATAGTGAGACTCTATCTCAAAAAAAAAAAAAAAGAACTTGCAAACAAATGTTCATTTTGCACTGGGGCCTGCACATGGCATAGCTTGTCCTGACTGCAAACTCCTCAAAGCCAAGAGCTTTGCCTTGTATCATTCAGCAGCCTTGCTGGATGTGGTACTGGGGGGAAGCTCATCACACAAACAAGAGCATCATTCCTTTCTTCCCCATCTCAGGTGCCAAAGTCAGCAAAAAAACTCAATGTCCTTAGAAGCCTCTGTTACCACTTTTCACTCTTTATGTCTTCTGACCACCTGAGGTTATAATTGCAGAGTGGCTTTTTTATTCGGCACACATGTGTGGGAGAATTTTAAGGTTTCCACAAAAGACTATATCTTGGCACTGGCACCCACTGGCGAGCCAACGGGTGTTGGGCAGGCCCCTTTGCCTCTCTGAGCCTCAGTGATCTGGCCTGTGAAATGAGGTTATGGAAATGCTCTGACACTGGCAAGAGAACAAGATAATAAGTGTGGGGCCCCTGTGATCCCCTCCATCTCTGGAGGGCCAAAACACAGAGGTGGGGTCTCAAAACAGAGATGTCACAATTTACACACCGCATACATGGGAAAAACATCTCTCCCTTTCCTACAGAAAACCCAGGTCTTGCAAAAGTGGCATTAATATTCTTGATTACTGGCTAGAGCTAAAACAGAGTACAGTTGGGTTATTTACTGTCATTTGAAGATAGGCTTCTTCAAGACCTTTCCAAAGCTTCTTATAGACCGTTCTCTTCAGGGAGGAAAGAAAATGTGTTGGAGGGCGGCGCCTGTGGTTCAGTGAGTAGGGCGCCGGCCCCATATACCAAGGGTGGCAGGTTCAAACCCAGCCACGGCCAAACTGCAACAAAAAAATAGTTCGTCATTGTGGCAGGCACCTGTGGTCCCAGCCACATGGGAGGCTGAGGCAAGAGAATCGCCTAAGCCCAAGAGCTAGAGGTTGCTATAAGCTGTGACGCCACGGCACTCTACCAAGGGCAACAGAGTGAGACTCTGTCTCAAAAAAAGAAAAAGAAAAAAGAAAATGTGATGTGTTGTAAAGCATAATCTGATGGGCAAAGCACATTCCTCGCAAAGTTGGGAAAATAAGTTGGAACACCTCCTGGCTTGGAGAAGTGGGTGCTTTAGATTCCTTGTTGAGCCCCTGGTTTTCCTTTGTTAGACAACATTCTGGGCCATTGGAGCAAGTCACTCTTTCTTTCCAAGATTAAGGGGAATTTTACTCCTTTGCAGAAGAGACCAAAAAAAAAAAATATGTGGCTGAATTGGTTTAATTTAATAATTCTGTTGATTCTGTGCCAATTTATGTAGGAAAAGCTGTGCGAGGTAACACCCCCAAGGACAGTGGAGCCACACCCATGGAAGTTAGGATATATGCAAACATCATTATAAATCAAGCAGGTAAGAAAGAGAACTTTGGGCTCGGCACTTGTAGCACAGTGTTTATGGCACCAGCCACATGCACTGAGGCTGGCAGGTTCGAACCTGGCCAGGGCCAGCTAAAACAACAATGACAACTGCAACAAGAAAAGAGCCTAGCATTGTCGAGGATGCCTGTAGTCCCAGCTACTTGGGAGGCTGAGGCAAGAGAATCTCTTAAGCCAAAGAGTTTGAGGTTGCTGTGAGCTGTCACGCCACAGCACTCTACTGAGGGCGATACAGTGAGACTCTGTCTCAAAAAAAAAAAAAAAAAGGCTCGGTGCCTGTGGCTCAACTGAGCTGGCGAGTTGGAATCCAGCGTGGGCCCGCTAAACGACAATGACAGCTGCGACCAAAAACTAGCCGGGCGTAGTGGCGGGCACCTATAGTCCCAGCTACTCGAGAGGCTGAGGCAAGAGAATCGCCTAAGCCCAAGAGCTGGAGATTGCTGTGAGCTGTGACGCCACAGCACTCTAGCAGGGTGACAAAGTGAGACTCTGTCTCTAAAAAAAATAAAAATAAAAAATAAGAAAAAAATTGAACAAAGGAACAGGGTCCAACATCCCTCTGTCACTCCTAGTGCCTCGTCGCACTTTCCAGGGGTCACACCCCATTTTGTCAACCCCTCCCCAGACATTCTGTGTATGTGCTAAACAAATGGTAGCAATGGGGGCCTATCACAGCCATTTGACGCCTTGATTTTTTTCACTTGACAACATGTCTTGGTGCTTTCTTTGTTGTTTTGTTTCGTTTTGTTTTTGAGGAGAAGGAAAGAGAAGTTTATTAATATGCTAGCAAATGGGGAGGCTGGCAGACTCCTATCCCAAAAAACACCAGCACCACCCCTCTTTTGAACAGAAAGAAGAGTTTTTAAAGGTTCTGATTAATCTCATAATCCCATTTTGGGCTAAAACAATCTCAAATCCTCTCCTGGGTTCATCTCATCTTCAGCTAAAAGGATCTTGTGACCTCTGCCGGATTAATCCCGTCTTTGGCTAAGACAATCTTGTGATCTCTGATCAGATTATCTTGAGCTATCTCCTACAGCAGAAGAATAAAAGTCTTGGTGATTTTTTGACGTCGCGTCAGAATAATCCCTACTGTGATCCAAAGTCATTCAAGATTGCCTCTCAAAGCAGGCTTCATACCCTGCCTTACAGTAAATGAGATCCAGGGCCTTGGCGGACAATGTGAACAGTTCCAGCCGACACCGAGTGTGAGCCCCGTTCCAGGCGTGGTGCTAAGCACTTTACCTGCCCTAACACAAACACTGCTAACTCCGGATGTACGTCATTCCCGTTTTACAGATGAGGAATCTGTGCCAGACGTGGAATCAGGGCAGCGTGTTTCCATAGCACGAGATGGTAAGTGCATTCTGTGGAGTCCAGAGTCTCTGTGGCACTGCCCTCATGGGTCAGAGGTTCAGATAATTGGCCCAATAACTCCTATTCCTTTTCTCTTGCTCAGAGGCTGAAGACTCCCAGGAGGTACATTATGCCACCCCTGTGTTCCGGGAGGTGGCACCTACAGAGCAAGGTGAGCCATGGCTTGGGGGAAGGGATGCTGTTGAAATGGGATGAGAGGTCCCTGTGATGTCACTGTGCTTAAGAGCTTTAGGAGCCCAGGAACGGGGTGAATGGGGACAACAGGAACATCCCAGAAAACTGGCAGCCACCATTTCCAGTTTCTGAGAAATTCCATCGGGGATGGAGGAGCAGGGAAAGGGGAAGGATGTTTTAGGCCCATGCCATATAAAAAAAAATCTAGAGAGGAGGGTGCAGAATCACTGCTCACTACTCAAACAGTTTTTTTTGAGACAGGGTCTTGCTCTGTCACCCAGGCTAGGGTACAGTGGCATCATCATGCCTCACTGAAACTTCTAAGTCCCGGGCTCAAGTAATCCTTGTGATCCCACCTCAACCTCCTGAGTTGCTGGGATTACAAGCATGCTCCACTATGCCTGGCCAATTTTTCTATTTTTGTAGAGACTGGGGTCTCGATATATTATCTAGGTTGGTCTTGATCTCCTTACCTTAAGTGATTCTCCTGCCTCGGCCTCCCAAAGTGCTGAGATTATAGGTGTGAGCCATTATGCCCAGCTCAAACATTTTCAAGAATAAATTGTTTAATGTAATTCAGGGAAAACCAGTAAGTACTTGGTTCTTTCAGATTTTTTTGTTTTTTGAGACAGAGTCTTACCATGTCACCCTTGATAGAGTGCCATGGCATTGCAGCTCACAGCAACCTCAAACTCCTGGGCTCAAGTGATTCTCTTGGCTCAGCCTCCCAAGTAGCTGGGATTATAGGTGTCCACCACAAAGCCAGGCCATTTTTTTGTTTTAGCAGGCCTGGGCTGGGTTCGAACCCAATAGCCCTGGTGCATGTGGCTGGTGCCCTACCCACTGAGCTACGGGTGCCATCCTGAGAAATAGGACTTTTTAAAGAGCCTCTCTGGACATACATCTTAAGTTTACTGGATTATTTTCGCTTTTATGTTTCAGAAGCCTGTAATGATTGTAAAACTGAATGTGTTTATTCTGAACTCGTCTTGTGAAATTTAAAGAAATAAACTACATCTCAGGGTAAGATGCTTTTAAAAAGCTGATTTACATGAAGAAAAAACAAAACCCAATCTTTTTGATGCTAAAAAATTGTCTAACTTGGTTACCTAAAGTGAATTCCCATTTTTCATGTTTAGATACTTTTCTTTGGCCCATTTGGGTATATATCCAATCCTGTCAGTAGACAGCAGTTTGGTCACTTGAGACTCCAATGGGTAATAGATTTGAATTGCTTTTGCTATTCTTAGGTATGGAGCATTCTCCCCATTCCCTCATCATTTTTATAAGAATAATTGTTAGACTACTGTCCTCTTCATAAGTGTCTCTCAGAGGCATTACAATGACCATTTTTCAGGTTTCTTCGTCCCCACAGTGGCTGACACCTGTAAGCCCACCATGGGTTCAAAAGCAAAAGCACAAAGCAAAATCCATGTCTAAATTCTAAAACAAAAATAGATGACCTTGAAAATGTGCCTGAAGACAGCAATGCCTGCAGTTGCCAGGAGCAGAGAACAAGATGACTCCAGGACCTTTTTTATCCGCTATTTCCATTTGCTCTCAGACTGGGTAAGGCTGCCACAATGTTGATATTGATGGTCTTTCTCAGTCCCCAAGATTTAGCTAATGCCAAAGGTGTGGCTTCATTTCTGAAACAGCATCTGTGGAGAGAACTGCCCAGAGTTGGTTGGAGGAAGGGAGAAAGTACTGGTTACCTAGACCACTGTGATAAATACTATAAACTGGCAGCTGAAAACAACAGAAATTTATTTTCTCACCAAACTCCAGGTGTCAGCAGCTCCCTCTGAAGCCTCGAGGGGAGCCTGGCGCCCGGGCCCTGGTGGCCTCTGGGCTTGTGGCTCCTTCGCTCCGACCTGTGCTTCTGCCTTTGCGCGCTTCTTTCCCTCTTCTCCTGTTGTCTGTCTCTTATAAGGATGCTTGCCATCGGGTTTAGGGCCCAACCAGATAATCCAGGATGATCTCATCTCAAGAACTACCATGGGATTACATCTGCAAAGACCCTTTTCCCAAATCGTGGGTTCCAGGAGTTGGGACATGGATCTTTGGGGGCACCACAATTCAACTCGCTCCAGGGGCCAAAATGATTTCTAGTTTGAAGTTGAAAGTAAAGTCCAATACAAGTCATTTTTAGGGTTCTAGAGAAACAACACAACTTGACCAAAACATTTCTGCTTTGTTCTTCTTTGGGGGGTTGCCTGAAACTCAGTCTTTTTTTTTTTTTTTTTATAGAGACAGAGTCTTCATTTTATCGCCCTTGGTAGAGTGCTGTGGCGTCACACAGCTCACAGCAACCTCCAGCTCCTGGGCTTAGGCGATTCTCTTGCCTCAGCCTCCCGAGTAGCTGGGACTACAGGAGCCTGCCACAACGCCTGGCTATTTTTCTGTTTTGCAGTTCGGCCGAGGCCAGGTTTGAACCCACCACCTTCGGTATATAGGGCTGGCACCCTACTCGATGAGCCACAGGCGCCGCCCCTGAAACTCAGTCTTAATTTTGACTAACAATGAATCTCTGACTAGAAAATCCATAGCTGTCATTAATTAGACACTAACTCTATGGTAGCATCCTATAAGGCCAATGTTATTAATTTGTTTTTACAGTTAAGGAAACTTAGACTCAGATGTCATTTCACGAGGTCACCCACAGCTTGAGAAGTGTTGAACTAGGAGTGAAATCCTAGGAAAGAACACTGGAAGCCACTGGGAATGCCTCTGCAGGCTAGGAAGGGACACTGCTCACCCAGGCCAGGATGAGTTTAAGGATCATGTTGCCATTAAGCAGGACTCATTAGCATAAGCCCCCCTTTCTTTGTTGGGATTTTTATTTGGGAAAACTGATATATTACAGAGGCTGATTTTTATTTTGGGAAAACTGATACATTACAGAGGGCTCTGGAGTCAGACAGACCCAAATCTAGTAGGCCCAGTCATGTGCTGTGTAACTTTGGATAAGTTACTGAACCTCTCTGGGCTTCAGTGTCCTTATTTGTGAGAGGGAAGGAAGAAAACAATACTAACATCATGGAGCTGCTGTGAGATGAACTCAGGCAATGACTACAAAGGGCTTAGAACAGGAGCAGGCACATAAGGAGAACTCACAAACACTATTCAAAGTGGGACAGCACCTAGCCTGAGACATGACAGTTGGCAGCTATTCTTAGAAACCTTTAAACCTTTGACAGCATAAACTTGGTGACTTGACCACCAATGGTTTTGTCATCTGTCTTAACTTGAGCTCTCTTTATTTTTTAGTTTTTGAGACAGAGTCTCATTCCGTTACCCTTAGTAGAGCACTGTGGCATCACAGCTCACAGCAAACTCAAACTCTTGGGCTCAAGAGATCCTCTTGCCTCAGCCTTCCAAGGAGGTTGGGACCACAGGTGCCTGCCACAATGCCAAGTTAGTTTGTCTATTTTTTTTTTTTTGAGACAGAGCCTCAAGCTGTCGCCCTGGGTAGAGTGCCGTGGCATCACAGCTCACAGTAACCTCTAATTCCTGGGCTCAAGCGAGTCTCTTGCCTCCGCCTCCCAAGTAGCTGGGACTACAGGCGCCCGGCCATTTTTTGGTTGCAGCCGTCGTTGTTTGGCGGGCCCGGGCTGGATTCGAACCCGCCAGCTCAGGTGTACGTGGCTGGCGCCTTAGCCCGTTGAGCCACAGGCGCCGAGCCTAGTTTGTCTATTTTTAGTAGAGACAAGGTTTCCCTCTTGCTCAGGCTGGTCTTGAACTCCAAACTCCTGAGCTCAGGCAATCTACCTGCCTCAGCCTCCCAGAGTTCTAGGATTATAGGTGTGAGCCACAGCGCCTGGCCCTGAGCTCTTTTAAAGCAGAGCCTGAGCTAGGCGCAGTGGCTGACGCCTGTAATCCCAGTGCTTTGGGAGGCTGAGGAGAGGGTAATGTTTGAGCCCTGGAGTTTGAGACCAGTTTGTATGATATAGCAAAACCCCATCTCTACAAAAAAAATTGAAAAAATAAATAACAAAAAAAATTAGCTGGTCGTGGTGGTCGGCTCCTCTAGTTCCAGTTACTCAGGAGGCTGAGGCAGGAGGACTGCTTGAGCCCATGAATTCGAGGCTGCAGAGAGCTGTGACTGCAGCACTGCACTCCAGCCTGGGCAACAGAAAACAGAGGAAGGGAGGGAGGAAAGGCAGGAAAGAAAGACAAAGAAAGCAGAGCCTGATACTAGGACCTGGGGGCAGGGACTTTATGTTGAAAATGATCCCAGGGAAGGAGAAAATGCCAACAAAGGGAGGGAGAGGTTATCGACTTAGCGACCACAGGGGTAAGTGGTCCACCCACTGGGTTTGATTCTGTTAAGACCTTCTGAGGTCTTGAAGTCCAGAATGCCTCTCAGAATTATTTCTGGGGGTCAACAGGGAGAAGCATTTATCCATTGGCTCCCATGCCCTATAAGTTCAGGGCTACCCTAAGAAGATGAGTGTACCACGAGGGGTAGTGCACTAATCACAGTGTCAGAGCAGGGCAGAGAACAGAAGCTGGGTTTTGTGTGTGGGCAGGATTCCATGACTGTGAAGTCCACACAGAACTATTTCCATAGCTGTGGCTAGAATTAGAGTGAGACCAAGAGCAGGCTGATCCAATCCCCTACCCTATCCCTGGCACCACTCAGACCTCCCCTTGCCCTCATGAAGTTGAACCTGCCACCAACTAGTATTCCAGGTAGTGCCAGTCACAATCTCTCCAAAAGACCTAACCCGGGAGGGCTCATGAAACCAGCTACAGTTCCTGTGGCTACAACAGGTCTTCCTAACTGATACCCTAATCTCCCTCCCACCACCACCCGTTCTGGATTTCCTTCACCCTCAGCCAGCACTGCGTGGTCTACAAGGCTGGGAGGACCCTGACCTTGAACCCTTCAGGATCTGAGCCTCTACATTATGACTGAGGGCAGGAGAGAGCTGGAACTAAACTGGAATGTGCACCACTATCCTTCCCATATGACTTTAAGATGCTTTTAATCTTCTCTTCCGATGGGAATTAAAAAGAACACATCTGCCGGATGAGAAGCTGTGCACCATGTGCTGGAGGCTGTCAATGCCTCTGGTGCAGCAGCTGCAATGGAATCTGCAGGTGGCCGAGGTTGAGGCAGTCTCCAGACCCGTGCTGTGACCCATCTGGCCAGACCGGTGAGGTTTGGCCTCTCCTATAAAAGTGGTCCCTAGTCCACATGCCAGGAAGACCAGGTGAGGGGCCTGTGGATGGTATGTCCATCACCATCGGGAATCAAGAAAATGACCATAAAGTGGCTCTGCAGGTTCTTAGGCCCAGTGTGAGAACAGCTTCTACCAGTCCTTCATGATCAGCTGGCCTCTGGGCATCTCCACCATAGCACCCTGTATCCAACCTCCCCTGAAAGGCCCTGGGTGAGCCGGTGGTCTCCTTTCCCTGGTTCACAGCTTGTCTGCTAAAGAGATATAGGACCCTCAGGGAAAGACTGAGGGAATAGCGACTGAGTACACTTGCTCTTTTGCAG
The DNA here is from genome assembly GCA_963574655.1 of Perodicticus potto. Taxonomy (NCBI): domain Eukaryota; kingdom Metazoa; phylum Chordata; class Mammalia; order Primates; family Lorisidae; genus Perodicticus; species Perodicticus potto. The sequence continues at coordinate 10,442 of CAUYRH010097704.1, forward strand.
GTCCTTTCTCAAGGGGATCCCTTGATGCGTCTGAGGAGTGGGCTAGACCTGGAAACAATTCATGATTTTCCATTACGGTGCCAGTACTAGCCCTCCGGGCATCTGCTTTGGTCTTTTGTGGCTATATAAACAGCATTGTCATTGACACCTATCTATCCTACTCCCGGGAACGCCTGGGTCTCAGCCTGGATCCCAGCCACTCCGCATTACTCCCCATCATGGCAATTACATTAACCCTGCTTCCCACACTCCAGTGTCACCTCACCTCTGCTGTGGTGGAGTCCTGTCATTCCCACTGACACCAAGGCCCAGTCCTGGGTAACATCTTCCATCACCAACTCTGGCTGACGAAAGATAGCCACCACTTGGGTCCCCCAGTGTCCCACTCCAGGGCATTTGAATTGTGTCAGTAAAGGAAGCATGTTTTAGGCTCTCCGGAAGGACATAGTGAGTGGGGTGTGTTCCGGCCTCCCACAGTGAATTCATGCTGACAGGCCTGCTTCTCTGGGTCTTGGGACTCTCCTGGAGATTTGGCTCAGGCACTGCCATCCTTGTCCCGGTAGGGCCGCGCTGTCCAATAGAAATAGAATATGAACCACAGAGGTACTTTTAACTTTTTCTAGCGGCCACCATAAAAATTGAAAAGAAACAGATTAAATAAATTGGAATAGTGTATTTTATTTAATTCAGCGTATCCCAGATCTTATCATTTTAACATGTGCCACTAGCTCTGTTTCACCCAGGATGTAGCATTGCTTCTGACTGACCGTGGCTACTATGTTGCACTGCCACTGCCCACTATGTTATGTGGCCTCTGTTGGGTCCAAGCTTCAAGGAAACATCCCAGCTGCATAGTTAGGACCAGCTCCTGGTAACCTCTTATGACACTAAACCTCGGTTTTGTGAGCCAGTCTCACATTCTGTGCTGTTCAGTGTGCAGCTTTTCCCTCGCCCCTCCCATGTGCTTCCCTGGCTCCTGGCCGGATGTACTAGCAGTGTCTACGGCCATATCACCCTGAACACACCTGATCGCTTCTGGGGTTTTTTTGTGACAGAGTCTCACTTTGTCACTCTTGGTAGAGTGCTATGACCTCATAGCTTACAGCAACCTCAAATTCTTGGGCTCAAGTGATCCTCTTGCCTCAGCCTCCTGGGTAAGCTGGGACTACAGGTACCCACCACTATGCCCAGCTATTTTTTAGAGACAGGGGTCTCGCTCCAGCTCAGTCTGAACTCCAGAGCTCAGGCAATCTACCCACCTCAGCTCGTCAGAGCGCTAGGGTTACAGGCGTGAGCCACTGCACCCAACCCTGATTGCTCTGAGCTCAGAAGCTAAGCTGGGTCAGGCCTGGTTATTACTTAGATAGGAGGATGTACTGGCAGGCTGCTGTCCCCAGCTGGGTAAGTGACTACCTCCGCACACAGGTCTGCTGAGACCCGACCCTAGTTAGCAACCTGCAGGGAAGATAAGGATGGATCTTAAAGAAAACAAGCAAAATATCACGAAGCAAATACAACAGTGATTGTCATTGTTCTCGGGCGAGGAGGAGTAACTCTTCACTGAGAACAGAGTTTTAGTCTGGGAAGATGTAAAAGTTCTGGAGATAGATGGTGCTACACAACATGAATTAATTAATTAATTAATTCTATTTATTATTTTTTTTTTAGAGACAGAGTTTTACTTTGTCACCCTCGATAGAGTGCCGTAGTGTCACAGCTCATAGCAACTTCCAGCTGTTGGGCTTAAGTGATTCTCTTGCCTCAGCCTCCCGAGTAGCTGGGACTACAGGAGCCCGCCACAACACCCGGCTATTTTTTGTTGCAGTTTGGCCGGGGCCAGGTTTGAACCTGCCACCCTCGGTGTATGGGGCCAGCGCCCTACCCACTGAGGCACAGGTGCCGCCCCAATATGAATTAATTTAATTGCCCTGAATGGCACACCTAAAATTGTGTAAAATGGTAAATTTTATGTTACATATATTTTACCCCCATAATACAAAAAAATGGCAGAGCATCAGCCTCAAGTGAAGCCTTCTAATACGGGGGCAATGCTCCTCTCCCAGCAAGGGGACTTAAGGTCCCCACTGCCCCTATCCCAAGGCCCACCCTGTCCCTGTCAGCTGGAGGCTGGCAGGGGAGAAGTGCTAGCTGTGTGCACCCCATCTCCTCTGTGGCTGCACCTGCAGGGCTCTTTGGATCAGAACCTGGACTTGCCCTCAGCACAGCCTGCCCATTGGCTGTGGGAGAGGAGGCTAAAGGTCCTCAGGGTTTCACAGCTTGCCCTGAATTGGTAGCCTCTCATTTTCTCCTTGTGAAGCTTCTAATGCAGTTGACAGAGCCAACCAACTCCACAAGCCATATAATTACGGTTGCCCCAAACCTTTCAAGTGCTAGAACTATTGCATCCCACACACCTCCTCCTCTGCAAGGGAAAGTCTTCATAAAGCTTTGGCACGCTAAGGGTTCTTACCTCTCTCCTTGCCACCAGCAGTGGAGTCCTTGTTATCCTCCATCCACGGGGGAGTAATTCTGTTCCCCAAGGCTGCTTTCTAGGGCCTTCTGAGCCTTCATCTTATCCAGGGCTAGACCTGAGAGCGGAGGTTGAAATAAGGCCTTCTCAGGAGGTGACCCCAGGGAACAGGCCTGAGGAGCCCCCGGAAGAGCTACTGCAGTGTTGCTGGCCAGGCGCAGTAGCTCACACCTGGCCTCTGGGGGGGCCGAGGCCTTGAGGGCTGGTGTTCTCTTGACACGTTCCCATCATTCTTTGAATGTTTCTTTACTTTCTGGCACAGCCGTATGTTCCAGGGTCACCTTGTTCTTGTCCTTGTCCTGACCCAGCTCTGTATAAGTTATTTTTCCAAGGCGCTCCAGTTCCTTTCAGGTGAGCTCAATGTTTAGAAACCAGGGTCTGAGCTGGTTCAAGTGCTGTGGTGTTTTACAACTAATTGATCACAACTAGTTACAGATTCCTTTGTTCCTTCTCCACTCCCGTTGTTTCACTTGACTAGCCTGAAAAAAAAAAAAAATCAGAAACTAGGGTCTGGGCTCTAGCTCTGAAGCTGTGACCACTCTCAATGCGTTGCTGTTTCTAGACCCTTTCTGTGGTCAGAGCTTAGGAATATATTCATGTGCATATTTACACATATTTACCCTTACCTCTGTATTTATTTCTATTTCTCTATCTATATTGAAAACCATGAGTTCGCACTGATAATCTCTAACTCCAATCCAATACCATCGACACTCTAGTTTCCTCCCCTTTTCTTCTTTGTAACTGTCTTCTCTGTGAGAACTGGGCCCCCAATACCCCCAGTAAATTTACTGAATCTGACTAATCCCCGTGCATCATAAATCTCCATGAAGACCCTTTCTCACCTTATTTGGACCGGGGCACCCTGTACCGCCCCCCCAGCCCCCACCAGAAAGGCCTCCCATGCAGAGGCCCCTCACTCTCTCGGGATCCAACACCTGAGCCAGACTCCTTCCCTGGATTTTTCTATATACAGGAAACATAGGAGAGAGAGGAATAGGTTACACTGTATCATGAAGATACAACAAACAAAATCCAGACAGTGGGAAAAACTCCACAATAATTAACTGACTTAAAAGGAGAGCATGAATCTCCAGGATAAGAGAGACTCAAAAATTTCAGCAAGGCATAAACCTTACTTGGATTCTGATGAAAACTATAGAATTTTATGAAATAGTTAAAACTAAGTGGATATTTGATAACGGCTTTTTTTTTTTTTTTGAGACAGAGCCTCAAGCTGTCACCCTCGATAGAGTGCCGTGGCATCACAGGTCACAGCAACTCCCAATTCCTGGGCTCAAGCAAGTCTCTTGCCTCCGCCTCCCAACTAGCTGGGACTCCAGGCACCTGCCACAGTGCCCAGCTATTTTTTGGTTGCAGACTTCTTTGTTGTTTGGCCGGCCCAGGCTGGATTCGAAACCGCCAGCTCAGGTGTATGTGGCTGGCGCCTTAGCCCGTTGAGCCACAGGCGCCAAGCCTATTAAAGGCTTCTTTCTCAAGTTTTTTTTTTTTTTTTTAAGACATGTCATCCTCGGTAGAGTGCCGTGGCATCACAGCTCACATTAACCTCAAACTCTTGGGCTTAAGTGATTCTCTTGCCTCAGCCTCCCAAGTAGCTGGGACTGTAGGCACCTGCCACAACGCCTGGCTATTTACTTGTTGTTGTTGTCATTGTTACTTACCAGGCCTGGGTTGGGTTCGAACCTGCCTGCCTCGGTGGATGTGGCCAGTGTCTTAACCACCGAGCTACGGGCGTCAAGCCTTTTCTCAATATCAAGTAAGCAACATATACTATGACTCCTCATGTTTCAGTCACCCTACTTCAACAGCTCAATGCTATTCTTGATTCATCTAGCTCTCACCACTTCTTAATAAAAGGACAATTTCAAAGTATCAGATATATAATTTCACCCCAACATGCTTTTATGTGTCTATCGAAGATTTTTTTTTTTTTGTAGAGACAAGAGTCTCACTTTATTGCCCTCGGTAGAATGCCGTGGCATCACACAGCTCACAGCAACCTCCAATTCCTGGGCTTAGGCGGTTCTCTTACCTCAGCCTCCCACGTAGCTGGGACTACAGGCGCCCGTCACAATGCCCGGCTATTATTCTGTTTTGCAGTTCAGCCCGGGCCGGGTTTGAACCCGCTACCTTCAATATATGGGGCCGGCGCCCTACTCGATGAGCCACAGGCGCCGCCCTCTGTCGAAGATTTTTTAAAGAAGAAAACATAACCATACCACCACTGTCATACCTCAAAAATTTTTCAATAATTCCTCAATATCATTTTGTTATTTTCTTTTAAGGTATGATAATGGTATTGTGGTTAAGCAAAGATCTTTAACTAAGATATTTACAGATGAAGTGATGTCTGTGATCTGTTTCAAAATAACACAAAAGGTGGGTATCGGTGGAGCAGTCAGGATTTGTCATGGGTTGATGGTTGCTGGTGCTGGTAATGGGCACTGGGATTAATTTCACTAATCGGTATATGTTTGTGTTTGAAATTCTCCATAATAAAAATAAACCAGAAAAGAAAAAGAGAGAGAGAGAGAGAGAAAACCCTACAAAGTCAACTGAAACAAATCAGCCAAATTTTCAAGATGTTTCACATGAATTATCAGTTGGTCTTTTTGTCAAGTTGGTAATAGCGGGATATTTACACAAACAATCAGCACATAAAAGTTCAGAGATTTCTTATAAACATATTGATTAGAACCAGACATGAAATAAATGGCAATGGTTAGGTTACTTCTAACATTTATCTTAGCTTGCTTTTCAAAAATCAATAAACGTTCATTTTAAAGTTTAGTTTTCAGTTAATCTTAAAATATTTGACAGTATAAATGTGGCAGATTCCATAAAGACCCTTCTCTTTTTTTTTGAGACAGAAGCCTCAGGCTGGGCTGTCGCCCTGGGTAGAGTGCTGTGGCATCATAGCTCATAGCAACCTCCAACTCCTAAGCTCAAGCGATTCTCCTGCCTCCACTTCCAAGTAGCTGGGACTACAGACGCCCACCACAACGCCCGGCCATTTTTTGATTGCAGTCATCGTTGTTGTTTCGCGGGTCTGGGCTGGATTTAAATCGGCCAGCTCAGGTGTATGTGGCTGGCACCTTACCCACTTGAGCCACAGGCACCTAGCCAAGACCCTTTTCTTATAACAAAATCCATTTAATAATAAAGCTTCAAAGGATAAACAGTGTTTGATCTAAGTCGGGATATTCTCATCCTTAGGCCTGGTCAGGGCTAGACATTACCATGTGATGCACTTCTGACCAATGATAGAAAGATATCTTCTGATTGAGAAGTCTAGAAAAAAATTTACTTTCTTTCTTTTCTTTTTTGAGAGACAGAGTCTCACTTTCACACCCTTGGCAGAGTGCCGTGGTGTCACAGCTCACAGCAACCTCCAACCCCCAGGCTTAGGCAATTCTCTGTCCTTAGTCTTCTGAGCAGCTAGGACTACAGGCGCCTGCCACAACGCCCGACTTTTTGTTGCAGTTCGGCCAGGAGTGGGTTTGAACCCATCACCCTCGGTATATGGGGCCAATGCCCAATTCACTGAGCCACAGGCGCTGCACCCCCCCCCCTTTTTTTGGAGACAGAGCCTCAAGCTGTTGCCCTGGGTTGAGTGCCGTGGCATCGCAGCTCATAGCAACCTCCAACTCCTGGGTTTAAGTGATTGTCCTGCCTCTACCTCCCAAGTAGCTGGGACTACAGGCACCTGCCACAATGCCCAGCTAATTTTTGGTTGCAGCCGTCATTGTTGTCTGGCGGGCCCGGGCTGGATTCGAACCCACCAGCTCAGGTGTATGTGGCTGGCACCTTAGCCACTTGAGCCACAGGCACTGAGCCAGAATTTATTTTCTAATTAAAACTAGAGGAGTCTCAGCTGGCTAACTCTTGTCTCTTTGACTTTCCACCTAACTAGAAGCATGAAAAGACCCGAAATACAGCAGCCACCTGTGATGGTGAGGCAAGAAGCATAAAGATAAAAGCCAACATATTAAAGATGGCAGAACAGAAAGTCATCGTCCATGGGTCCTTAACTATAAACGGCTATACCTGCTGTAGACAGTCTACCCTCTGCATTTCTTGTTTTATAAGAAAAACTTCAATTGGCCTAATCCAGTTTAGTAGGACTTTTGTTTCTTATAGCTGAACATACTGATACAAAGTAATACATTTAAAAAAACCCCAAAAATGGAATCAAAGAAAGCACCAAAAATGTCCACTTCATAAGTACAAAGGGGCTAAAAATAATGTAAGCTAAATAAGACAACCAAATTAGTAGAGAACATTTATTATACAAATACAAAAATCTATACATTCTTAGCCGATGATATATACTTGATTAAAAAGTCTTTTAATTTAGATATATGCATCATTTCCTTCATTGTGGTATCTCTACTTCTCAGTTGGATTAGTCCATTTTCCAAAGTAGTTTCAGTAATCAAAACTGTGAAGAGAATACTCATTTCATCATACCTAAGAAAAAAGTAGTTAAACAAGTACATGAGCACAGACATAAATTGTAAGCTCCCCACATTACCAGCTTTAGTTACTTCAGAGTCCACTCTGCTCTCAAGAGTCTTGAACTCAAATCAGAATTTCAGAGCTGGACCCTCCCCCCAAAAAACAACAACCCTTGACAAGTTTCTGAATCATATCAAAGGAAAATTATCAGAGAGTTTCTAATGTATTGCAACAGCTGAAAAGACATAGAAGAAAATAAAATCTGAGAAATAAACACTGGTACCTCAACTGATCATTTGGGGTGATATGGATGAACCTCATAATAACTTCAGCATTTTGATACTTGGATGTAATTCAAGAAGAATTATTTTAGACTAAAGTCTCTTATAACAAACAATAAACATCCAGTGTACAACAAATTATACCAAATCACGCTCATTTATACTTTAGTATGCTAACTTAGTTTCTGGTTCAGCAATAACAATAACAGCATATCCACACTCATCCTTCTGCTTACCAAGTCACACTAACTCATTACCTTTTATTTTCTGTGCAGGACTCTATCAAAACTAATTTAATTATCCATCTGCTTGCTTACTATTTTGTCCAACTAGACTGTGGGACATAGGACCAGGAAAATTTTCCTGTTTTGTTCATTACTAATCAAAGTGCATAAAACATAATTAAGTATGTAATAAATATTTGCATAAAAATAACCCGGGAAATAGATCCTTTACAATATAACTAACTTGATAATGTCCATGTGAAGGAAAGGATAAGATTGTAGAACCTGAGAGGATTGTTAAGTTCAAGTATCACCCTTCCTTTTATATATGATAAAACCACTCGTTACTCTACTTCCATTTATAGAAAACTGTTTTTCTGTGAATATTATCTAGAAGGTGTATTTATTTATTTATTTATTTTGAGACAGAGCCTCAAGCTGTCACCCTGGGTAGAGTGCCATGGCATCACAGCTCACAGCAACCTCCAATTCCTAGGCTCAAGCAATTCTCCTGCCTCTGCCTCCTAATAGCTGCGACTACAGGCGCCTGCCACAATGTCTGGCTATTTTTTGGCTTCAACCATCATTGTTGTTTGGCAGGCCTGGGCTGGATTCGAACCTGCCAGTGTACACCTGGAAGGTGTATTTTAACAAGTTATCAAAAGGACGGCGCCTGTGGCTCAGTGGGTAGGGCGCCGGCCCCATACACCAAAGGTGGCAGGTTCAAACCCAGCCCCGGACAAACTGCAACAAAAAAATCGCCAGGCATTGTGGCAGGCGTCTATAGTCCCAGCTACTCGGGAGGCTGAGGCAAGAGAATCGCCTGAGCCCAGGAATTGGAGGTTGCTGTGAGCTATGAAGCCACAGCACTCTATTGAGGGTGATAAAGTGAGACTCTGTCTCAAAAAAAAGGTTATCAAAGTACTGAAGAGCAAAACACAAAGCCTCACAACTTTTCACCCAACAGATATATACGCACTCCTCAACACAAAAAGCCAAAAACTAAACTACCAAAATGAAGCCAAAGGAGGAAGACTTGAGTACTTCATTCAAAAATAGAAGTTGGGTGGTGCCTGTGGCTCAGCGAGTAGGGTGCTAGCCCTATATACCAAGTGTGGTGGGTTCAAACCCGGCCTTGGCCAAACTGCAAAACAAAAAAACAGCCGGGCGTTGTGGCGGGTGCCTGTGGTCCCAGCTACTTGGGAGGCTGAGGCAAGAGAATCATCTAAGCCCAGGACTTGGAGGTTGCTGTGAGCTGTGTGACGCCACAGCACTCTACAGGAGGCGATAAAGTGAGACTCTGTCTCTACAAAAAAAAAAAAGAAGAAGTTAAAAAAAATAGCAAAGTATAAAACTAGAGTCAGGGAAGTCAATGAAGGGATTATTTTAATTGTCCAGGTAAGAGGTATCTGTGACCTTAACTTCGGGAGTGGCAGTGAAGACAGATGGATTTGAGATCTATTTGGGAGGCAGGCTGACAACATTTGGTGATGGACTGGACATGGAGAACAGGAGGAAGGAAGACGGAAGAGGGAGGAGTTAAGCATGGTTGCTGGGGTGGTGCCTGTGGCTCAGTGAGTAGGGCGCTGGCCCCATATACCAAGGGCGGCGGGTTCAAACCTAGCCCTGGGCAAACTGCAACAACAACAACAACAAAAACACATGGTTGCTGGTCTCTGCTGTGGGCAATCGGGTGAACAGAGGTTCCACTCCCTGAGAAGATTAGTTCTCTCTTCCTCCAGGATAGAATTCTCTTCCACTCAGTCTCTGAATGAAATGCATTCCACTCATGTTCCTTCAATCCTGACTCAACAAATCATGCTATATACATAACTTTATCCCTGATAAATATTAGATAAACTGAGGTATACATACTTCATGACATTGAATCTCAGTATTGTGCATAGGATGTGCTCAAATACAGCTGCTAAATACTGTTCTCTGCTGTATTAATTAACTAAGGGTACAAGGTACTATAAAAGGGAAAGTGAGCATTCATTTAAAAACATATTTTATATATATTTAGAAGAAATTTATTTCTGGTACCATAAATAAACTTACAATCAAAAACCTCTGAATAGGCTCAACACCCATAGTTCATGATTAGGGCGCTGGCCACATACACCAAGGCTGGCAGGTTCGAACCTGGCTAGGCCTGCTAAATGACAATGGCAACAACCAAATAATAGCTGGGCGTCGTGGCGAGTGCCTGCAGTCCCAGCTACTAGGAAGACTGAGGCAAGAGAATCGCTTAAGCTGAAGAGTTTGATGGTGCTGTGAGCTGTGACGCCATGGTATTCTACCCAGGGCAACATAGTGAGACTCTGTCTCAAAAAAAAAAAAAAACAGAAAAAAACCTCTGGATTAACATTTTTTTTTTTTTTTGTAGAGACAGAGTCTCACTTTAATGCCCTTGGTAGAGTGCTGTGGCGTCACACAGCTCACAGCAACCTTCAACTTCTAGGTAATTCTCTTGCCTCAGCCTCCCGAGTAGCTGAGACTACAGGTGCCTGCCACAACGCCCAGTTATTTTTCTGTTTTGCAGTTCGGCCAAGGCCAGGTTTGAACCCACCACCTTCGGTATATGGGGCCGGCGCCCTACTCAATGAGCCACAGGCGCTGCCCTGGATAAACACTTTTTTTTGTGTGTGAGACAGAGTCTCAAGCTATCACCTTGGGTAGAGTGCCATGGCATCAGCTCACAGCAACCTCCAACTCTTATTAAGCTCAAGTGATCCCCTTGCCTCAGTTTTTTCTATTTTTAGGAGAGACAGGGTCTCACTCTTGCTCAGGCTTGTCATAAACCCCTGAGCTCAAGCAATCCACCTGCCTTGGCCTCCCAGAGTGCTAAGATTACAGATGCCAGCCACCGAGCCCACCCTAAACACATTTTTTAATCACAAGGAAAATGATTCTTACTTTGAATAAAGTTGTTCCAGTGAGGATGATACAGTTTCCAAATAACCAGGCCACACAGAAATCCCATTTTCTAGTAATTCATTAGATATCCCTTGACAAACCTAGAGAAAAATATAAACACTTCACATATGAAAGAAATAAAAGTAATCCCCTGCAATTCCATTACTAGGCATCTACCCAGATAAAAAAATCATTTTATCATAAGGACATTTGCACTCAACGGTTTATCACAGTTCAATTTATAATCACCAAAATGTGGAAACAACCTAAATTCCCACCAACCCAGGAATGGAATACCAAGCTATTCCAAGTATACCTATAGAATGCTATTTGGCTATTAAAAAAATGGAGACTTTACATCTTTTTTATTAAGCTAGATTGAGTTGGAATGCATTCTTCTTAGCAAAGCATCATAAGAATGGAGAAGCAAGAATCCAGTGTACTCAATTCTAATATGAAGGTAGTAGATGAGCTAATACAAAGTGGTGGGTAGGGGACTGGGGGGGGGGATTTCAGTATGTGACACACCTCTTAGGGGACTTTACCTAACAAATGCAATCAGCGTAACCTAATTCTTTGTACCATCAATGAATCCCAAACAATTAAAAAAAAAAAAAAAAGAAAGAAAAAGAAAAGAAAGAACTAAAAGTAGCTAGTATGATTATCCTTTTTTTGTGAAGCTACAAATCACCATCTTCAAACTCTAAAATGGATAATGGACCAGTTAAAATAGGTACAAATGCCTTTAATTATGTGATACTAATATTATATATGTATATAATCACATATTATATATATAATTTATATATATTAAATATTGTTAAAATTTTATACTCCTCTGAAAATGAAAAAAATCAAGCACTCCAAAGTTGAATACTAACTGCAAAAGTTCTGGGAGACATTTTTATACCAAACAGAAATTTTGTTATCATCACCATTCAAAATCATATATAATCAAAGAAGATTCTATTCAGAAAAAAAAATAGGAGGTCCAAAGGGCTATGTTAATTCAAAACTCATCTGAGAGGTGAGACCTGAGGCCTAAAGTTATCCTACCATGTCAGGAAGAGACTCAAAAGCCAGGACAGCAGAAAACCAAGACAGTGGTATTCTAGAAGCCAGAAAATCTTTCAAGAGAATGACTAGTATCAGCAGAAGGCTGGAGACAAAAGCCTGACTGAAAATACAGAAGTACTAATGAATAAATGACATAGTAAACATTAGTGTTTTCTTAAAAACCAATAGTGAAGCACAAAAACAAAAACAAAAACAAAATTTGAAACCCCTTAGCAACCTAGAACTATCGCTCTAGAGCAGGTTTCTCAGCCTTGGCACTGCTGAATAGGATGTTTGGCAGCACCCCTGCCCTCCATCAGATGCCTACAGCATTCCCCACCCTTGTGACAAGCAAAAACATTTTCAGACATTACCAAATGGCCCTGGCAAGGGAGGAGGGTGTTGGAGACTGCTCTACCCTGAGGGGAAATGCAGAAATAAGCCATTATCTCTTCTGTCCTGAGTTCACCTTTCCCACATTTTCAGAACTCTCCTGAGAGGCCAGGGTCAAGAAGCCGCGTGGACTCAAAAACTCTTAAGTGTCCTCACTCAGGTCCTGGATAGGTCTGTGTCACTCAGACAGAAATGATGACTGTTGAAGAAGTCGATGGGAAAGAAACAAAACCCACCGCCAGGCTTTTCTCAAAAGTATTTGATAGAACAGATAGAAAAAATCAAAATAAAATTATGGACTTAGGACATTTGCTTATACCAAGTTATCAAAAAATGAAATTACGAGTAGGCACACTTTAACAGCAGAACTCACTGAACTGTATTCAGCATCTTTAATATACTACACTTCAAATTAACTACAGTATTTATCCATAGGTTCATTATTTAATTAAAACATTTTAAAGAGCAAGTGAGTCAAAATCAAATTTTAAATGGCAAGCTCCTAAGTTTACCTGGTGTAATGATTATGTGAGTTGAGCATCCCTATCCTCCAAATCCCAAATCCCTAAAGCTCCACAATTTGCAACTTTTAGAGCTTAAAGGAAAAGCTCATTGGAACATTTCAGATTTGGGGTTTTCACATGAGAGGGTGCTCAATAAGTATATATTTTTCGAATATTCCAAACCCCTCCAAATAAAAAATCCAAAATAATTTTGGTTCTAAGCGTATTGGATAATGAACGCTCAGCCTATAAAATCAGGACATTTAAACTCCTTTAACCCACCTGTCTCAGTTCTACTGTTGGGCCTCTTCCCACATCCAAAGCCACCTTAACCGGGGCTAGACAAGGGTGGAGTTTAAGTACCTAAGGCAATTAAAGTGGGGAGGGAGAGAACAGGAAAAGGGAGAAAAAGTACGTTTTGTTTAAATATAACAATTGTAACTCAGATAGTTTATTTTTTTTTAGAGACAGAGTCTCACTATGTCGCCCTCAGTAGAGTGCTGTAGCGTCACAGCTCACAGCAACCTCAAACTCTTGGGCTCAAGCAATTCTCTTGCCTCAGCCTCCCAAGTAGCTGGGACTACAGGCACCCACCACAATGCCTGGCTATTTTTTTCTGATAGTTGTCATAGTTGTTTAGCAGGCCTGGGCCATTTTGAACCCACCAGCCCCAGGGTATGTGGCCGGCGCCCTAACCACTGAGCTATGGGTGCTGGGCCACACACAGTTTCTTAAATAGTTAAGATATTCTGTATGAGAATGGAAGACTGCTGAGGTCATAGAACACCACATGACAGTGCAATCCCACTCTGCAAATTCATCCCTCCATCCGCCCATTTGTCAACGGCTGTGCAATGCAAGGACAGTTCTAGGTGCTGGGACAAAAACTACTGTCCCTCCTGGCAGAGAGAAACAGATAATAAACAAAACAAACAAACAAACAAATAAATAAATGGGAAGGTGGTTAAGGGCTAAAAAAGGGAGAAGATGGGTAGTGCTGGCCAGGGGCAGGTTGGTAGACAGCTGTCAGCAATTTTACCTAGGGTGATTAGAGAAGGTCCTCTCCCTGAGGTGACACTTGAGCAAAGGCTTGAAAGGAGGCAGGGAAAGAAAACACGTGGATGACAGAGGAAGAGCATCTTGGGCAAAGCGGAGAACAAATGACAAGGCTCTGGGCTGGGAGTCTCCCTGGCATGTTCCAGAAACCACCAGAAGATCAGTATTACTAGGTGACTGAGTGAAGAACAGTAGCAGGTCAAAAAGGAAAGGGCTTCAGTTTTCTGAGTGAGATGAAGAGCTTCCAGGGCTCTCCAGAGAAGCAACATAGCATATGCCTTTGAACAGGGCCACTCTGAGAGGACAGGCAGGGATGATGTTGGCTTAGTTTGGGTGTGAGCACTGGAGGGGGTAAGAAGTAGTCAGATTCAGGATATTTTCTGAAGTTAAAGTCAAATGGAATTTGGTAATAGTTTGGATGAAAGTATAAGAAAGGGGCAGGACATGGGGGCTCACTCTTGTAATCTTAGCACTTTGGGAAGCTGAGGCAGGAGGATCATTTGCATCCAGGAGTTCAAGACTAGCCTGAGCAATAGGAAAATTAAAAAATTAACTGGGAGTGGTGGCACACTCCCACAGTCCCACCTACTCAGGAGGTTGAGGCATGGGGATCACTTGAAGAGTGCCACAAACCCATGGTGCCCATTCTCAGCTGAGCACTCACAATTCAACATTACTTGTTAAAACTTTTGATTTGGGGCAGCTTCCTTTTACATTCAAGGGGAGCATGAGTATTCCACACTCTTGCCACTTAACCCTTACTCCTCCACATTTTAAACTAGTCTTCTTGCCTCCTAATTTCCTAAGAAAATATAGGGTGTGAATAAAACATCCTGCAAAGACTTACCAGCTCAAGGAATTCATTTATAACTACACCATCCCTTTTCTTTCCTGCTGTTTCAAGTAAACTGTCTCTAGACAAATCCCCCCTACTTGTGTCCTTGCCTGTATCGACCCCTCCCATTTCCTCCAACATCTTGCTCTGTTAGTCATTTCTTTCCTCTCCTATAAACCCTCCTCTTTCTTGATTTTCTTTGAATGTTTATGCACTAAAATCAGCCTTTCCCTTGGCCCAGGCACCTATATCTAGCTGGTCAGTGGATCCCCTGTGATTTAGCAGAATGGGATCACAGAAGGTCCACGGACCACCCATGTGGAATAAGACCAGGAGCCAGATTCCTGGGGCAGAGAGGTTAATACTAACAGGTCTTGCTGGTCAGTCTCATGCCTACTCATCAGCAGTCAAGCTTTGATACAAATGAAGCCAATGATGGAAAGGCTCAAGGTTTCAGAATCAGAGAGAGACTGCCAGCACGTGATCAAACAGAAATGAAGGATACCATGTTCTAATACGTGAGAAGCTTACTATTATCCCTGTGGCCAGATTCAAAAAAAAAAAAAGAACAACAATAAATACTTCAACTACATGTGCTAAAAGAAATTATTCAGAGTTTATAGAAGAAACCAAACACACCAACGTAAAAAAGGAATAGAAAGCATATTTTTTTGTTTCCCAAATCTATCTCTGAAATAGCAAAAGCACCTTTCTGTGAAGATTTCTCTTTCTTGCAAAGGAATTCTCTGTCAGCTGGAAGGAATCATAGAGGTAGGCCAGCATGCCTCGGTCTAGATCCCCATTTATAGACAGAACACAGGGAACTACATTTTTCCGTCCATCTCGGCCCTTCACAGAAAAGTCAAACAAAAAAGCATTTAGCACAACTCTTTCTTTAAAATTACATATCTTAGACTTACACAATCAGAACGCAAAAGTAAAATTTTATTTGCCAAAGCACCCACTCTCTGCCAGGCGTACGCGAGGTGCCCAAAGATGATGACTCATTCTCTGCTCTCTGGAGGTCCAAGGTTTAAATCAGCGGGTCTCAACTGCCTCCTTATTACATCACCCATGAATTTTAAAATGTACTGGGTGCTTGGGCTCCATTCCCAGACATTCTGAACTAACAACTAGAGTGGGACGCAGGCAACACTATTATTCCAGTGCCTCCTAGGTGAGAATAAGTGTTTGAAAAGATAATACTCTTAAGCAAAATGATTTGAAGATTATTAAAGTTCAGAAGAGCCCTTAGGGAAAAAAAAAATAGTATGCTTAGGGAATGGAGTTTGGAGTATTAATTTTCTCAAATGGAAAGTTATTTACATTAAAAAACCCATCTTTTAAAAATTTGCTTTTTGGGTTAAAGCAATAATTATAATAACACACCATGATACATGACACAAATCAAGTATTGATAAACAGACATATTTCCTCTTTTAAACTGATGAGGAAAGAATCATCTCAAATTTCTAAAAACTTTTAGTTTTAACATTTTTGAAAAGTTTTGCATATAAACAGTTCTACCTTCATTCTTTTGTAATAAAATATTATTACTCATCTAGGTAACTGTAATTTTATTTTATTTTATTTTATTTTTATTTATTTATTTTGAGATAGTTTCACTATGTTGCCCTTAGTAGAGCGCCGTGGCGTCACAGCTCACAGCAACCTCAAACTCCTGGGCTTAAGCAATTCTCCTGCCTCAGCCTCCCAAGTAGCTGGGACCACAGGCGCCCGCCACAATGCCCAGCTATTTTTTGGTTGTAGTTGTCGTCGTTGTTTGGCAGGCTCGGGCTGGATTCGAACCTGCCAGCTCCAGTGTATGTGGCTAGCTGCTGAGCTACAGGCACTGAGACTGTATTTTTTTTTTTTTTGATAATCAAAAAGATTTTACATCCTCAACTTCTATTAATTATCCATCATCAAGCAGTCTTCACTAATACATGTATCTTCTCATATTTTAAATATATTTGAATTGCATTTGATTTGTAAACAAGATTAATGATAGTCTGCCTTCAAAAGGCAGTAAACTTGCTGGTTGTGGCAGCTCACCCCCGTAATCCTAGCACTCTGGGAGGCTGAGGCGGTCAGGAGTTCGAGAGTAGTCCAAGCCAAGAACAAGATGCCATCTGTACTAAAAAATAGAAAAAAAACTAGCCAGGGCTCGGCACCTGTGGCTCAGCGGGCTAAGGCGCCAGCCATGTACACCTGAGCTGGCGGGTTCGAATCCAGCCCGGGCCCGCCAAACAACAATGACAGCTGCAACCAAAAAATGGCCGGGCATTGTAGCGGGCGCCTGTAGTCCCAGCTACTTGGGAGGCAGAGGCGGGAGACTCGCTCAAGCCCAGGAATTGGAGGTTGTTATGAGGTGACAGCTTGAGGCTATCCAGGCTG
Source organism: Perodicticus potto (assembly GCA_963574655.1). Lineage (NCBI taxonomy): Eukaryota > Metazoa > Chordata > Mammalia > Primates > Lorisidae > Perodicticus > Perodicticus potto. The sequence goes on from CAUYRH010097704.1 coordinate 27,115, forward strand.
ACAGCTTGAGGCTCTGTCTCAAAAAAAAAAGAAAAAACTAGCCAGGTGTAGTGGCGGGAGCCCGTAGTCCCAGCTACTAGGGAGGCTAAGGAAAGAGGATTGCTGTCAGCCAAGAGTTGGAGGTTGCTGTGAGCTGTGATGCCACAGCACTCTACCCAGGGCAACAGAGTAAGAAGAATCTGTCTCAAAAAAAAAGAAAAAAAAAAAGAGAAAAAAAAAAGGTGGCACCTGTGGCTCAGTGCGTAAAGCGCCAGCCCTGTATACCGAGGGTGGCGGGTTCAAACTTGGTCCCCAGCCAAACTGCAACAAAAAAAATAGCCAGGCACCTGTAGTCCCAGCTTCTTGGGAGGCTGAGGCAAGAGAATCATCTAAGCCCAGGAGCTGGAGGTTGCTGTGAGCTGTGACGCCACAGCACTTGACCAAGGACGACAAAGTGAGACTCTGTCTCAAAAAAAAAAAAAAAAAAAAAAAAAAGCAGTAAACTTTGTGATATCTGGGATTCTTTTAGTCTTTGTTACATAAGTTATATTTAGTAAGATAATTCTGAGGCAATGCAAGGTTTGGTGGTGCAATTTGAATTTTAAAAAATCTAAATCATCCAGGCTCACACCTATAATCCTAGCATTCTAGGAGGCTGAGGCAGATGGACTACTTGAGCTCAGAAGTTCAAGGCCAGTCTGAGCAAGATTTGAGATGCTATCTCTACCAAAAATAGAAAAACTAGTTGAGTGTTGTGGTGGGCACCTGTAGTCCCAGCTACTTGGGAGGCTGAGGCAAGAGGGGTTGAAGCCAAGAATTTGAGGTTGCTGTGAGCTATGATGCCACAGCACTCTACCCAGGGCAACAGAGTGAGAGTGTGTCAAAAATAAATAAATAAATATTAAAAAGTCTAAATCTAAATCTTTAGATATTAAGAATGCTTTAATGTTTTCTAGTTATCTGAAAAGCGGATATCTAAAAATGTCAAGATATCCAATGGCAACACTTCTTAGCTAGAATATCTGAATTCTCACCTCATTAGGACAAATTTTTTCTATTCTAATTGTTCTTCAGACTTTACTTATCTGCTTCACTATTATCTAAAAATATATTTGAATGTTAGCTATCAAATCAACTAAAAATAGATACAAAACAGCCTAAAGAAACATTTCAAAACAGCATACTAAATGATAAAAATTCTATTCAATATTTTGTAATGTGTTGAAACTAATGATGAATAATTTTTGTGAATTCTGGAAAAAGAAGGGCAATAATTTTAAAGAAGAGTAAAAATTCTGCATTAGAGAATTTTTCATTAGTCAAAATTACCCTTATAAAGAACAAAATAAGCAATTCATAGTGCCCCGGTATAAAAATCATCTTTAAATCCCTAGACACCAGGTTGAATCGGTATTTATCTACTATAATTAAGCAATTAAATTTCATTTGAGAGCCAAATACCCCAAAAAGAAATGTGATGAGGGTAGAGTTATGGGAAAATGTTCATGAATAAACCTTTTAGTTTTCATTAGTTATCTTAACATTTAATAATTAATCTACTTTCTATTCATGATATATGAACTAGCATGTTTTCATTGTTTTATTTTCAAGTTTCAGATACCTTTTTTCACTGTAAGACTGCATCAGCTGCTAAATAGCACATAGAATCTATCTGTGACAGTAAAGAAAATCTAAACATTCAAAACTAGAACCATTCCAGATGGGTTTAGCACAATTATACCCATCCACATGCTTTCTAAAACTTTATAACTTCCAAAGTTTTAGAAGGAAGCATCCCTTTTATAAAGGAATTCTATCATTTGTTTTAATGTTTGAAAATTTTGTTTTACTTTATAGAATTAAAAAAAACACCTTTTCTTCTCTCTTGCCAGGGCTGGTACATCCAGCCTAGAGGGTCCAGGGCCAAACTTGTGGCCAATTGTGAGCATTAGAGAAGCGGGGAAGCCAAGTATTCAAGGCCAAGATTTCTAACTAACTTTCATTCTTCCCTACGTTCTGATGAGAGCACCTAAAGAGGATGGAATGATAGTATGTTCGCAATTCAGTTCTATAGCCCTTCTTTCTTCTCCCGGGCAAACATCCATCAGGAATGTCGGATGGGGCCTGGGGAACTGGTTACAGGAAGTCTGAGTACTTATAAGAAATAAGTAAACAGGCTTAGCACCTGTAGCTCAGCGGCTAGGACGCCAGCCATACCCTAGGGCTAGCAGGTTCGAACCCCCGCCGTGGACTGCCAAACAACAATGACAACTACAACAAAAAAATAGCCAGGCATTGTGGTGGGTGCCTGTAGTCCCAGCTACTGGGGAGGCTGAGGTAAGAGAATTGCTTAAGCTCAAGAGTTTGAGGTTGCTGTGAGCTGTGATGTCATGGCACTCTACTGAGGGCAATACAGTGAGACTCTGTCTCAGGAAAAAAAAGAAATAAGTAAATACATTCAAGATACTGGGAGTCGGCTCGGCACCTGTGGCTCAACAGGCTAAGGCGCCAGCCACGTACACCTGAGCTGGCGGGTTCGAATCCAGCCCGGGCCCGCCAAACAACAATGACGGCTGCAACCAAAAAATGCCAGGCGTTGTGGCGGGCGCCTGTAGT
>CAUYRH010097708.1:0-17523 GCA_963574655.1 Perodicticus potto
TTCACAGTAGCTTCAAAGAAAATGAAATACCTAACAAAAGAGGTGAAAGATCTTTTCAGAGTGAATTATGAAACCCTAAGAAAAGAAACTGCAGAAGGCTCAGCGCCCATAGCTCAGTGGTTAGGGCACTGGCCACATGCACTGGGGCTGATGGATTCAAACCCAGCCTGGGCCAGCTAAACAACAATGACAGCAACAACAACAAAAATAGCCGAGCATTATGGTAGGCACCTGTAGTCTCAGCTAATTGGGAGGCTGAGGCAAGAGAATAGCTGAAGCCCAAGAGTTTCAGGTTGCCATGAGCTGTGATGCCATGGCACTTTACTGAGGGTGACATAGTGAGATTCTGTCTCAAAAAAAAGAAAAGAAGAAAAGAAACAGAAATTGCAGAAGACACTAACAAATGGAAGAATATACCATGCTCTTGACTGGGAAGAATCAACATTGTCAAAATGTCTATTCTACCCAAAGCGATCTACAGATTCAATGCCATCCCCATTAAAATACCAACATCATATTTTGAAGAACTGAGAAAAAAATAGTACTTTTTTTGGTATAGAACCAGAAAAATCCCTGTATAGCTAAGGGTATTCTTAGTAATAAAAACAAAGTTGGAGGCATCACTCTACCAGACTTCAGGCTATATTACAAGTCTACAGTAATCAAAACAGCAAGGTATTGGCATAAAAATAAAGATATAGACATATTGAACAGAATAGAAAACAAAATGATGAATCCAGTCTTACTTGCCATCTGATCTCTGCTAAACCAAACAAAAGTATACTGTAGGGAAAGGAATCCCTAGTCAACAAATGGTGCTGGGAGAACTGGATAACCACTGTAAAAGACTGAAACTCGACCCATATTTTTCTCCACTCACTAAAATTGACTCAAGATGGATAAGAGACTTAAATCTAAGACATGAAACAATAAAAATCTTAAAAGAAAATATGGGGAAAATTGTTGATGATGTTGAACTGAGGAAAGATTTTATGATAAAGACTTCAGCGGCCATCACAACAACAAAAATTAACAAATGAGAGTTAATTAAGCTAAAAAGCTTCTGCATAGCTAAGGATGCAACAAGGAAAGCAAAAAGACAACTTTCAGAATGAGAAAAGACATTTGCAGGGTATCAATCTGACAAAGGGATGATAAGTAGAATTTATAGAGAACTCAAATTAATCAACAGAAAAAGAGTATACAATCCCATGTACCTCTGGGCAAGATACATGAACACAACTTTCTCGGATAAAGACAGATGAATGGCTAACAAACATGTGGAAAAAATGCTCATTGTCCCTGATCATCAGAAAAATGTAAATCAAAACCACCCTGAGATATCACCTAACCCTAGTGAGACTTAGCCCACATCACAAAGTCTCAAAGCTGCAAATGAAGGCGTGGATATAGAGAGAAAGGAATACTTTTACACTTCTAGTGGGACTGCAAAATAATATAACCTTTTTGGAAGGAAGTATGGCGAATCCTCAAAGAAATGAAATTAGACATCCCATTTGATCCTGCAATACCATTCATTACTAGGTATCTACACAAGAGAAAAATTATCATAAGGACATTTGCATTAGACTATTTATTGCAGCTCAATTTACAATTGCCAAACCATGGAAACGACCTAAATGCTCACCAACCTAGGAATGGATTAACAAGATGTGGTATATGTATACCATGGAATACTATTTAGCCACTAAAAAAGGTGGAGACTTTACATTTTTTGTATTAGCGTAGATGGAGGTAGAACACATTATTCTCAGCAAAGCATCACAATAAACGAGAAGCAAGAATCCAATGTACTCAATTCTAACATGAAGGTAGTAGATTATCTAATACAAGGGGTGGGGTAGGGGAATGAGGGATCAGGGAGAGGGGAGAGGGGAGAGGGGCATCATGATGTATTTTTTGCACACCTCTTGGGGGTAGGACACAATTACAAGAGGGACTTTACCTAACAACTGCAATCAGTGTAACCTAATTTTTTGTACCCTTAAAGAATCCCAAGCAATAATATATATAGATGTAAATATATGCATATATATATGCATTCTCTTTAGAACTTAAAATCAGAAAGGTAATATTCAAATTCTCTTAACCACAGAAAACACTTTAACTGACAAACACAGATTATCCTGAATTTAACAGAGAAGTGCTAATATTATAGGGTTGATTTATTAATCATAATATATGTTCTTAGTCCAAGATTATTCTAGGATTAAATCACTTCACCCAATTTAGGGAGAGATTTTTATTATCTCACATAGGCTAAAGTTAGTGGGTGGGTTATATAGAACTTGATGTACCATGGAGCAGAAAATTGATTCCAGGATAATGATACCCAAGACCATCATACTCCTGCTAATTTTTTCCACTGTTGACTGGATTCAACAAACTCCATTAGTCCCTAATTGGATGCTAGAATCTTATCATGCTTTGACCAAATTTGATGATACCTCATTCAACTAGATTCCACATGCATTCTATATTCATCTAGATACCAATGTCATTCTATCAGCCATGCTCTCTAGCTATTGCTGAGAAAAACAAACACAGTGCTGTTTCATTCTAGTTTATGAACAGGATTCAAGTCCTGCCTCTATCCATTTCTAGTCCATGACATGGGCAATTTACTCCATCTCTCTGAATCTCAGCTTACCCTTTAATAAAATGGAAAGGAGATAACATAATTAAATACACATCACAGGCTTTCATTAGCACTTTACAAGATATTTTTAAGACCTTGTAATATGGTAGAAACGGTTCTTGTATTTCACAAGAAAAGAAAAAGGAAACAAAAGTAAAAGTTTTCCTTCCATGTGTCCTTACTTGCAGATAGAACACATGGGGAAAAAGTCATTGTATTATGAGCAAAATAACTGACAAACCGTCAAATAACGAGGACTATCTTTAAAACTTATACCAGAATGTGTGTATGTTTTACACATTATAAACTTATTATATCCTTCTAGTAGCTTTGTAATATTACCATTGTCCAAGTAATTTGTCTAACTCATTTCAGAATCTGTGATATAGTCTTATTAACATGCCTAAGGTTAAGAATTTGATTTTCAATAAGTCATTTGAATACAAAGTTGTTCATTACTAGTGTCTAGTAACTGGGGACTGATTTATACACTGGAGTACTCTACAGCTGTAAAAATGAAGGAAGAAACTTATGCATTAATATGAAATAATCTTTAAGAGTTTTTGATAAAACAAAGTAAGTTAAGAAATTGTGCATAGCATATTATTAATGTTGAAAAATATAAGAGCAGTAAATACACATATGTATTTGCTTAAAATATGTTTGAAAGATTACCCAAGAAAGGGAAATTTGAGTTGCTTGTTGGTCAGAGTTCTATTTGAAAAAATTAAATAAAATTAAAATATTTTACAAATCAAGTAAAGTCTGAAGAAAAAATGAAAAATAAAATAGATTATATTTGTTGATGAGACTGAAAATAAGTAGATGAGCAGTCTTATTATAGAATTCACAAACTAAATCTTCATAAAGCAATTTTTAAATATCTTTCACAGAAAAGATTTGGCTTCTTCCTTTAATGTACAACACTCATTTTAAAGTATATATTCTAGAATTTTTAAAAAGTAAAATATTCTCCTTATCTCACTTATATAGTTTTATATATTAATATATAAAAATACATTGAATAAAATAAAACAGCCTTTTGCTTTATTATTACATTGCAAATTATCATTATAAATGCATAGAAATTTACAAATTCTCAAAATAAGTGCTTTTTAATACCAAAATCAATCTACTTTTAAAATACAGTCTGTCTTATTAATTACTAATCATGGATAAAACTTCTGATAAATAAATAAGAATTTCTTCAAAGTTATCTGCTTCACTTAGCGTTACAGAATACCTTTAGCAACTTAGCCATGTGTATGTGTGTGTGTGTGTGTGTGTGTATGTGAGAGTGTCAAAATCTGTGTAGTAATTACCAGAGCTTTCTGTTCCTCTTCACTGTGGTTGTCAGGGCATTTGATGCCCATGTCTGACATTTATAGGCATGTATGCTGTGTATGTACACATTCCCAAACACACACACATCTACTTTTAAAGCATTAAGATTCGCTATTGGGAGCAAGAAAATAAAATTTGCTATTAAACTTTTTAAATACAAGAATCTATTATTGTCTTTGAAACAAAATACAGAAAGCGTTAGGAAGGACTAAAGTATAAGAATGGTAAATCACTCTTTAACTTAAAGGACTGAATGCCCTTTCAAATAGTCAACTGCAAAAATGCATAAAACTATGAAACACATAAAAATGGTATGTAACAAATAGTAAAGCATAATGGAAGTTTAACTGTTAAAAAAATAAAATCTGCTAAATGAATAATAGCAGTAGCCAAGCCAGCTATGATTTCATGCTTTTCCATTGTAAAATGTCGGAATCCATTCACATATAATAATTCCAGAGGGAAAGTTCCACGGTTTTAAGACATTTGTGGAGTAACAAGTCAACTTCTGTAGAACCCTCCCCAGTTTAAAGACAAAACCTGCTGATGCCACACATTCCTGAGAAAAGCAAAGATTAAACCTCCCAAGAATTAGAGAAATGTTTAGTTTGAGGGGAAAAAGAAAGAAAAGAAATGCTAGGTTAGTTACCTGCTGTCCAAAGTCACCTGTTCTGTGCCCATGGAAAAAGATGACCATGTAAGAAAGCACAAAACAAGCCACTGCTGTGGTGAAAGCCTCTGCAGAGGCCGTGAGAGCCAGTCTGCTCACCTGCGGGATGCTGATGGGCTCTACCACATGCTCGTCTCTTCTTCCATATTCTACATACTCCCTCAACAAGACAGAATTAGTATATTTTTCAAAAGTTTGTTTCTTTTTGTTCCAGTCCAGCAGAAATGGAACTCAAATTATAGTTGACAGAAATAAACAAGCTGGGGAAACTATCTTAACTTCCTTCCTAATTTCCTATGGGAGATTGATTGCCTCACTGACCCCAATTCTTTACCTTTCCTCTTATGTGATTTTGGACCTTCTCCCATGAAAGTAGAGTGTATTTCCATGCTCAATGCCACTAACTTTAGTCAAAAGCATGAAACCAAAGTAATGGTCCCCACTTCCAAACCTAGACCACAAGAGCTTCTGCATGTTTTCAGTTTCTCTCTTGCATTTCTTCCATTATCATGAAAAGAATGGGCTAGGGCCAGCTGCTGGTCACAGTAGGAGGACAGTCGGAGATACATGGAGCAGAGCCACCTCCAGCCAATTGCAGACATGAAAATGAGTGCGGCCAAGACCAACAGAACTGTCCAGCTGAGCTTAACCCAGATAAGTTGACTTGCAGATTCATGAAAACAATAACTGTTTAAAGCCATTGCGTTTTAACTGATATATCCCCTTAAAAACTTTGACATTTCTCCTTTCTCTCTGAATGCTCCTTCTGATCATTTCCCAAGTTAATAAGATAATATATCAACAATATAACAAAGTGTCTCCTTATACTAGGATTTCCAGTTTTACTTTAGGTTTTAAAATTTCTACTCTGTAAAGAACCCTTTCAATATACATGTCATGGAATAATTCCATTTCTCCATACTCGGTTATCTCTTTAACTAGTTAAATTCATCTCAGCAACCTCAGATTATTCAAAGTGAAGTGACCACATAATGCAAGATATTTGAATTGTGAATTTGAATTCATATATTTTCAGTACATGAAGCCTCATTCTCAGTCTTTGCAAAAATCTTATATGCATCAATTTATAGGTGGATGAACTATCTTGGTGAAAGCCAAATAAATAAACTTTACAATGAACTTATAATGGGAATGCACCTAGAAAGACTGCCAATCAGTAAGAATAGGACTGCCAAAAAAGTGAAAAGATGAAAAGCGAAGAAAAAAGCAAAACAAAACAAAAAAAATTACAAGTGAAAGCTTCTACTGACCAAGATAAATAAGACAGTAGACTCAAATTATTAAAATCAGGAATAAGGCATCCATATTTGAAATAAAGAAGTAAAGCTATCTCTACTTCCTGATAACATCACTTTTGTATATGAATCCTAAGGAATTTACCAAAAAACAATTAGAATTAATTAACAGCTCAGCAGGGTCATGGGGTATAGGATTAATACTAATCTGTAATAACCAACTGGATTTCTGTACAATAGCCAGACACTACACTAAATTGAAACTAAGAAAACAATTCCATTTATAATAGCATCAGAAGAATAAAATTCTAAGAAATAGGCTTAAGAAGATAATTGCAAACTTATGCTCTTAAAACTATGCAACATTGTTAATAGAAATTAAAGAAAATCTAAAATGAGTGGAAAGACATCTAAGCTCCTTATCAGAAAACTTATCATTGTTAAACTGTCAGTATTCACTAACTTGTTTATAAATTCAATGTAATCCCTATTAAAATTCTATCTGGTTTCAATAGAAATTACAAGCTGATCCTAAAATTCATATGGAAATTTAAGAAATCAAGAATAGCCAAAACAATCTTGAACGTGAAAAACAATTTAAAGGGCACTTCCTGATTTCAAAACTTACTACAAAGCAGAAATAATCAAACAAGTGTGAGAAATGATCAAGGAATATAGCAACGTCTCAGGTTACAAAATCAGTAACTACAAATCAGTAGCCTTCATACATGCCAACAGTTGTCAAGCCAAGAACAAAATCAAACACCCTATTCCTTCCTACAATAGCACCAAAGAAGATGAAATAACTGGGAACATATCTAACAAAAGACATGAAAGGTCTCTATAAAGAGAATTATGAAACTTTGAGAAAGGAAATGGCAGAAAATGTCAACAAATGGAAGAACATACCATGCTCATGGCTGGGAAAAATCAACATTGCTAAAATTTCCATACTACCCAAAGCAATCTATAGATTTAATGCAATCCCATCAAAGCACCAATGTCATATTTTAAAGATCTTGAAAAAAATAGTACTTCGATTCATATGGAACCAGAAAAAAACCTGAATAGCAAATGCAATTCTTAGAAATAAAAACAAATTTGGAAGTATCACGTTACCAGACTTCAGGTTATATTACAAGGCTATAGTGATCAAAACAGCGTGATAATGGCACAAAAATAGAGACACAGATCTATGGAATAGGATAGAGAATCTAGAGATAAACCCAGTCACATATTGTCATTTAATCTTTGATAAGCCTAACAAAAATATGCAATGGGGAAAAGAATCCTTATTTAACAAATGGTGCTGGAAAAACTGGTTATTCACATACAGAAGACTGAAACTGGATTTGCACCTCCCACTGACAAAAATTGATTCTCGTTGGATAAAAGATTTAAGATACAAAACAATAAAAATTCTAGAAGAGAGTGTGGGGAAAACACTTGAAGATATTGGTCTGGGAAAGAACTTTATGAGAAAGACCCCCTAGCAATTGCAGCAACAACAAAAATAAATAACTGGGACTTGATCAAGCTAAAAAGCTTTTGCACAGCTAAGAGTACCACAAACAGAGCAAACAAACAGCCCTCAGAATGAAAGAAAATTTTTGCATGTTATGAATCCGACAAAGGCCTGATAACTAGAATTTACCGAGAACTCAAATTAAACAATAAGAAAAGTGCAAACAACCCTCTCTGTAAGTGGGCAAGAAACTTGAACAGAAACTTCTCTGAGGATGACAGATGCATGACCAACTAACACATGAAAAAATGCTCATCATCTTTAAACATCAGAGAAATGCAAATAAAAACCACTCAGCAAGATTAGCCCACATCACAAAGTTCTAAAACACCAGGTGCTTGCATGGATGTGGAGAGAAGGGAAAACTTCTACACTGCTTGTGGGACTGTAAACTAATACACCCTTTTTGGAGAGAAGTATGGAGAATCCTCAAAGATTGAAAAGTAGACCTTCCATTTTTAGATACCCATTACTAGGTATCTGCCCAGAAGAACATAAATCATTTTACCACAAAGACATTTGCACTAGAATGTTTATTGTGGCTCAATTCATAACTGCCAAGTTGTGGAAGCAACCTAAGTGCCCATCAACCCATCAATGGTTCAACAAACTGTGGTATGTGTATATCACGGAATATTATGCAGCCATTAAAAAGATGGAGACTTTACATCTTTTACATTTACCTGGTTGGAGTTGAAATACATTCTTCTTAGTAAAGTATTGCAAGAATGGAAAGATGAATATCTAATATACTCCATACTAATATGAAATCAATATGAATAATAACATGTTCCTAAGAACAATAAAAGACCATTATAGTCCAGTTTGGGGGATGAAGGGGGAGGACTTATGGCAGAAGGAGGGAGGGCAGGAGGCAGGATCTCACCTAAAGTACACATTGTGAGGGTGTATAACATGCCCCTGGGTGAGGGGCTCTTTTTAAAAAAAAAAAAAAAAAGTGTGACATCAGAGTAATGTTAGACACATGGACCAAAGAAATAGATTGAAAGTCCAAAAATAAGGCCCCACATCTATTTTTTCAACAAATGATGCTGAAACAACTGGACATCCATTTACAAAAAAAAAAAGTTGGATTCCTTCCTAAGACCACATACTATAAAAATTAACTTAAAATTGTTACAGACATAAATGTAACAGCTAAAACTATGAAACTCTTGGATGAAATTATACAAGTAAATCTTCAAAGGTATTACTATAGCTAGTGGGCTGGCCTCTTGGCCTGCTTGCTGCAGGTTATGAGTATAGCTCTATCTTTATACATCATCTGGCATTGCCATGGGTCTGTGCATATCCAGACTCTCAGAATCAAACATGAGCTATGAAACCTCCAGGAAGTTATTCAATCATTTTTAGCTTCAGTGCCTTCATTTGTAAAATTTAGTTAGTAGCAGCCTGTACTGCATAGAATAATAATTTATAGCCCATAGAAGTATTTTCTGAACTGACCTGGAAAAGATAGATCCAATATTGCTAATACATCAGCTATTTATAAGAAAGATAATATATTTTTATGCTGAGGACATACTGAAATAGAAGATAAAAGTGCTTAGCACAGGACCTGGCATAAAGGAGACAGACACTTGGTGTTTTTCTTATTTTTTCCTGGTTTTTCACTGCAAGGATTTCTGTATCCCCTTTGGGGTGCACACAAAGTGATAACACACATTACACATGCTCAGGAGCATTAGAATCCTTTAGGACTGCAATCTGTATTCTCCTCCTAGTTCATACAGATTTGCTAGAAAAACTTAGATAATATTCCTCATAGATCCCAGAGAATAAACACTAGTCCTGAATTGATTTCCTCAGTCACTCAATCACATTCTTCAGGCTTCCATCTCTACTGTAGGAGAGTCAGTCAGAAACAAGGCTGTGAGTGTTTCACGTGAGCGCGATATATACAATTAAATAGTTTAGTGTTAAGAAAAAGTCTTCATTTTTGTTCTGCCTACTAAAGAACACACACAAACAACTGGATCAGAGAAAGGATGCTTTCTCCATTACAAATCCCATTTGGTCCAATTTAACCACTGACCCTCTTTTTAAGGATAATGTTTATGGAGCATAAGCTGAAGTGGTATGAATGGTATTCTAGTTTTTCTCTTCTCCAAATTAGTGCATGCACCCCACACCCATACGAAGGCAACAGTTAAAATGTGAGTGACACAACAATATTGAGGCCTGGGAAAGAAATCTCCACGCTGCCCTGAGAGGACATATGGGACACATTTCAAGTCTGTGATGTCCGGCAAAGGACCAGGCTACGCTCACCCTCAATATGCGGCTCCATTTTACACAGAAATCACCTTTCTTTTGTCTCCCATGTGCTTTCCTGTAATGTGGCCAGGAGCTGTAAATTCACTGCTTACCTAAAACTAATTCCTGGACATTCGGGGAAATAGGAGTTGTACCCCTTGCCTGCATGTTGGGGTGAGTTTCTAATAGAAGAGAAAAATCAGTGAACTTAGACCCAAAGTTTCTAATAAGTTACATGTGGCGAGCATTCCAGCAAAAATCATATAAGTATAGTAAAGTAAGAATTCTATAAAAGTTTATTTTTAATACTTTCTATTAGTAGTCTGAATTTTCAGGAGACCGGCCAGCTTTTTTGGAATACACTTGAGGCATATGAAACCTTTTTACTCTTTTCGTTCATTTATTATTCATTTAGTAACCATTTGTACGTGTTAATAAGTAGCAGACAAAATATGCAGCATTTAAAATTGACTCTGAAGTTTTACAGTAGACTGATTACCAATGTCCAAAATATGGAACATTGCCGCCTTTTCTAGGACAGTCACCTTTAATACACTTTTAATTTAGGGATTTAATGTATAAACAAGGCTTCTGTATTTCTCATAGATTGCTGACCTATTAGCAATACTGTGAGTACATTTTTCTGGTACAGTGCAGAGAAGATCTGTAAGGCCTATAAATTTTTATGACTTAAAATAATTTAAGCTAAAATATCTTTGGGCTCAAAAATGCCCATCTGTCCGGTGGAACAGAGACTGAAATCATAGAGGTGACTTGAATTAGCCTGGTCTTGGGTAAATGTATAACATGAGAAAAAAATGTGCTTTCCCAAAGTCATCTTATTTCCCCATTATATATGTACTGATACTATTTTATTGGCCTTGTAAACTCTCCTATTCATAGAACTTCATGTGAGGGGTATAGCCTTTTCATGGTGCCATAAGCCACCCATTGTGGTTAGTCACTTTGTAAATACATGTATGCAGCATCAACTACCATATTGGTTCAATCAGTTTAGGGTATGATAGCTAATATTAACAAATGGCTCATTCTTATTAGTTGAATTCACTTGTGGCCCAATTAAGATAAAGAGGAATCCATAATATGCATTCTCAAGAACACAGTAATAATCGCCAATACTTACAAAGGGCTTACTATGTGCCAGGCATTTTGTACATGTTTCCTATGTTATCTGATTTAATCCTCACAATAACTGTATAATGTTGGTGCTTTATCCTCATTTTCCATGAAGGTAATTAAGGCCCAGAGAAGGTAAATGACTTCAATATCATACAGACAGTGTCAGACTGCCTTTGAACCTGAGTGTCCAATCATAGCACTTTCATTATTTAACCACTGGATACTCTGCTTCTATGGGAGTTGTGATAGCCACTCTTACTGTATTATTTTGCATAATTTCTAAATTACAGGAGCAATCTGCAATTTTATGTCTGAATCCCTGAGTTTAGCCAGGGTGGTTGTTTACTGTGGTTCGGTACTAGACGCGAGGTCTAACCAAGTGTTGGTTACAATTCCTCAAAGCAGCTGCGTAGCTCACCGTGGAGTCCAGCCACCTGATTTCATGTCTTTGAAGCCAAGTGCAGTAGCTGTAAGCATACCTAAGGCAGTCTGCCTTATGAAATCAGAATAATTAAAATGAAAATAGATTTTATAAGGTAACTATTTTTTTTAACCAATTTAACTCCATCAAAGAAAGGGATTTTTTTTCCCACTAAAATTCAAAGTCGTTTGTAACGTGATTGTGGAAAGCCTGGAGTGCCTGAGCAACTCCACAACTCTAGGGAAAGGTATTTAAAAATCTCTGGGCATCCTAGGGGGGAGGATGGGTGGAGGGAGAGTAATGAGAAATTGATGGGTCCACATTTACCTTGCATCTTAGAAGGGTACAGGTGAAACTTACTAAATGTAGAATATAAATGTCTGTACACAATAACTATGAAAATGCCATGAATGCTATGTCAACCAGTTATATGAAAATATTTCAGATTGTATATAAAACCAATACATTGTACCCCATGATTACATTTATGTACACAACCATGATATAATTAAAAAAAATAAAGAAAAAAGAAAAAAAAATCTCTGGGCGTCAGTGTTCTTATGTGAAAATTGAGAGTCACATATTGGGGGTTAAAGTTGCTATGAGCATGGCTAAACGTAGAGTTCTTCATTCCTTCCATCTTACCTGCTATTGCTTCCTGAGAAGCATGTTATCAAAATGCAGGTCCTGAAGAGGTCTTATGCTCTGATTCTTTCTTCTCATTCTCCTTTTCAGGTTTTCATTGGGGGCAGAAATAGCAGCCGTTACAACACATAGAACAGGAGGAATGGCCAGAATGTGTCATCTGTGCCGTGAAACACTCAAGAGTCATTTTCACCCAAGGCTTGTGGAGACGGGGGATTATAGAGCCTCCTTTCTGCCATGTGGGGTCAACATATGCTTATAGATACAGAAGAGAGAAGGGCTAGCATATAGTAAACATAGAAATTTTCTTGCTGATATTACCAATGCAGAACTTCACTGCCTTTTCCAAAGTAGAATCAACTCATGAATATCCTGAAATAACATCTTCCCATCTCAGCTGATACGTTTAGAGCAAAGGTGCTCACATGCAAGTGCATTAGCTCCTCCACTTCATTCACAACTGAAAATACTAGCCACAATATGTTGTGATAACCATTAAATAGTCGTCTCATCCTGATCTCCCCCGTGCAAATCCAATGACCTACATACTTAATGGAGGGTTTCAATTTTAAGAAGAAAGTGAAGAAAAATCTCAGGAATGGGACTGATATTTAAAAATGAATCTAAGGGCAGTGCTTGTTGTCTCAGTGGGTAGGGTGCTGGCCCCATATACCGAGGGTGGTGGGTTCGAACCCGGCCCCAGCCAAACTTCAACATAAAAGCCGGGTGTTGTGGTGGGCACCTGTGGTCCCAGCTATTCAGGAGGCTGAGGCAAGAGAATCACCTAAGCCCAGGAGTTGGAGGTTGCTGTGAGCTGTGACGCCATGGCACTCTACTGAGGGTGATAAAGTGAAACTCTGTCTCTAAAAATAAATAAATAAATAAATAAACAAAGTAAAAATGAATCTAAACAACAGCAACAAATTCACTGTACAAAAAAAGCCAAAGCAGTGCTGAATTCCAGCCTCCTCTGCTCCCTGGATTGCTCAGTCCACTCAAATAGGTGGAGTCGAGGGCCTTGCAAATCTCGGGCATGGTCTCCTGGGTACAAGAGACCACAGTTCCCCTATGTTAAAGAATTTGGTGACATTTGTGGCAATGGAGCCAAGCACAGTGCTGGCTTGACCACAGGCTATTCTGTGATCTCCTGTGCCTGTAACCTTGGCTCACAGTTCTTGTTCTTGGCCACATCAGAAGTTGTGGTTGGGCTGCTCACATTCAGTGCATAATCATGGAAGAAAAAGAGAAAAATCTACTGAAGATATGGTCAAACCACGATTATGCTAGGCATGCTATCCCAGTTCAACAAAGGAATAATTGAGCCTTGATGTAATTTTAAAGTAGAACTTGATAAACAATGTGTAAAACCAGTATCCAAGTGCTTAAATATGGAACTGTCTTTAGCTCGCTTGATTTTGTGAGTAAAGAGGAGATAAGAATCATCTTTCCCCCTCTTCTGCTCCAGGTACCTCACTCCACTGGGAAAATCTGCCATTCCATGTTCACGAATTTCCAAGTTAACACTTGTCACTTATCTATTGCCAAACGAGTAATGCTCGCACAGGCTACGTAATTATATGACTTGAGCACACACTCTTTCACTTAGGTTCCCCTTCCATCTGGCAAACCCCCTAAAACATGGCCAGAATATTCCCCTTTCCTCTTCTCATCCTGAGGCAGCCGATTCCTTTATCTTCAGACATGCCTCTGTTAACTTTCCTGCCAAATTGTCCCGTGACTCAGTTTCTACATCCGTTTCCCTCACTCAGAGTCCGGGGCCACGTCTCACTTGTCATTGTAGTCTCTGGTGCTTGGACACACAGACGCCCACACATACAGAAAGTAAGAACTGTTGAAGGAATGATGAAGAAAGCAGCAAATGGTTCTACATCTGTGTCAATGTTCTAACAGATTTCACAGAAAGAGTGAGAAAGAGGAGTTGTACAACCTAGGATAGTATGCAGCAACTGAGTGAAATACACACTTTGGATTTAGGTCAAGCAGTGGAAAATCACACTCAGTCCTAACAATGGTAGGTATTTTTCCAACTGCCCAGAGAGTAGAAGAGACGCCCTGATGGATGGTCTGTTTGCCGGCTTGTCCATCAGTCATCCACGAAGCAAGAAGGGGACACTCTGAGGACCCCCAGGAGCTGAGGGCACTGAGGACTGGCTGAATGTGTTTACATTCTAGAAGTCAGAACATTAGCCCACACCAAAGAATATTACTTGGCATACGGATGCAGTGTCCCACATAAATTTATCTTTTTATGCTAAGTTTTCAATCAGAAAATAGGCCCGTGAAAGGAGAGGAAAAGAACTAACGGAGTGTGCTGGGTCTTGCTGTGGAGCTTGATTCCTTCCCCATGCACAGGAAGCACACATGAAATGTTGCTTCATCCACTGGGCACTTTACCGACTCCAAGGTCTGAAACACCACAAAATTCTCATCATCCAGCCCTTTGCCCAGTGCAAACAGGTCTCCACCTTGCTGCATGTCAACAGAAGCATCTCACTCAGGAAAGGGCATTTTCATCACAGAGGAAATAGCCCTGGACGGGCTACAGTTTAGGGTTGAAAAGAAAAAAAGGCTTATAAGCAAAGATGTTAAAAGATGTTAAATCTTAATTCAGTTTGTTAGTCTCAGAGACAAGGATGACTCAGAACCGCTCCCTAACATAACTGAGATGCTGCTGAGAATACCAAAAGATATCCCAAAAGTTTCATCAGGCTTTCCCATCAGACCCACAGATCTTCCAGATTTCAGAATAATTCTCCCAAACTAGCTTCAGCCTCACGTGAAATACAAGGCCCCATTAGTACCCATGTTCTGAGGCTTGAAAAGATTCTATTTCCCTTGGAAATCCTAGCACAAAGGTCATTAGGAAAACATGGCATAATTTTATAAAAAAAATTTTAAATCACCTTTATTTATTGTACTTCTAACATATATGCAACTTCAGAAAATGCAGGCTTTCTAAGTTTTTAAAAAATATTCTCATAAAGCATCTCAAAGTCTAGAAAATATTTTATGGAATCATTCAAGATATCTATTATATATATTGATTATAGGTAATAATAATGTATTATATTCTTAAAAATTTCTGAGAAAGTATATTTTAAGTCTTTTTACCACAAGAAATCAAGTATTTGAGGTAATACATATGTTAATTTTGTCATTCCACAACGTACACATATTTCAAACTGACATATCACAAATGGTAAATATATATAGCTTTATTCATTAATTTTAAAAAATGAAAAAATTCTGCAGAATTAGTCCAATTTTTTTTTTAAAGTTTATGCCACGTGAATGAAGATGTGGAGTAAGAACTACTTGAGTATAAAAGCTGAAAAGGAGCGAGCGTGGCTCAGGCGTGAACATACGGGCTAAGAGACGGGCAGTCACCATCACAGGGTATACGAAGAGTTAATGACTCTCCCGGAACCAGGAGAGGATGCCGATACTCCCAGAGGCTGTGTGTGTATCAGGCTAGAAAGCTTGTTTCAGAAGGGTCTTCATGGAAGGAAGAGGGATTTATCAGCTCTGTAAAACAAGAACGGGTCAAGTCTCTGATCACCTTGAGACTAGTTGGCCTGCAGTGCAGCCACGCAGGCTGACTTCTGCAGGGAGCGAGCTACTGAGGCAGGTTGTGCCCTGCAAGGGGAAGCCCAAGGCTGCTGCTTCACTGCCTCCGCACGAGTGAAGACGTTTGCCCAGTTCTGTCAGAGGGCAATCGTGCCCTCAGGCGGCACCCGCGATCCAGCCCTGCCATAGCAACATGGCGTGTCGATCTCTCCCCTCCTGCCTCTACTCCTCCACTGGTTCAGAACCACCTTGCAAAGAGACATGATTGTCACTCCCTAAGCCCCAGCAACCACCGATGTTTTAGGGAGGGGACATGAGAAAAAGCTCCTACTGCAGAGGGGTGTACAAAGTAGTGTCAGGGGAACCAAGAGAGTAGAGCTTCAAGAAGTGAGAGCAGGGGCAGCACCTGTGGCTCAGTGAGATGGGTGCCGGCCCCATATACGGGAGGTGGCGGGTTCAAACCCGGCCCCGGCCAAAAACTACAAAGAAAAAGAAGAAGAAGAAGAAGTGAGAGCGGGGTGGGGGTAGCCATCAATTACCAGCCCAGCAAGGGTGACAAATGGTTGGTTTATGTGAAAACAAACATGCAGAGAGTCAGACCAAAGTGGGTCCTTAAAAAGTTGTCGGTTAGCGGGCATCCATCCGGGCAAGAGCAGAAAGCACACTGAAGTAAGATGACAGAGGACTGTAAGCCAGACCCCTATTATAGTCATGGACAACGGATCCTGGACCACTCTGTTTAGCCAGCTCAGGCAAGAATGCTCTGTAATTGTGAAAACGCAAATAATGGGGCCCTACATATTCAGCTATGCTTAGAACAGTAGGGAAAATTAGGGCTGTTGCCAAAGCCCTACTGCACACTGACCAGTGTCACTGTGGTGAAAGTGGACAATAATGCAGCATTCACATCACAATCACAGAGTGGAATCAGATGACCCCGTCTAATCGTTAACGTCTCTGGAAACAGGGCTCATTCTCAGTTTATAAAACTCAGTCCCTACTACGGAACTGACTAGAAAGGAAGGGGCGGAGGGGGCTGCCTTTCTTACATAAAACATGTAAAGAGGGCACAAGGCTGTACCATTAAACATGAGCACTATGCTATGCCACAGATATCTTGTACAACTGTAACTTTACACCCATTGAACGGCAGCTCCCCTCCTCCCCCCAGCTCCTGGCTACCACCATTCTATTTTCTGCTCCGAAAAGTTTCACTTTTTCAGATAGCTCGTGTAAGTGGAATAGTGCACTATTTGTCTTTAAGTGGCTGACTGGTTTCATTTATTGTTGCCAATGGTTAAGATTTTATTCTTTTTAGTTAGTGTGAGAAATGCTGTGGTGGGTGTGGGAGTGCAGACATTTGTCCTAAATCTGATTTGGATCCCTTTGCATATACTACCTGGGAGTGGGATTATGGTATACGCTTATCCTGGGAGTGGGATCGCGGTATACGCTTATCCTGGGAGTGGGATTGTGGTATACGCTTATCCTGGGAGTGGGATTGTGGTATACGCTTATCCTGGGAGTGGGATGGTGGTATCAAACGCTTATCCTGGGAGTGGGATTGCATTATCATACCCTTATCCTGTTATCCTGGGAGTGGGATGGCGGTATCAAACGCTTATCCTGGGAGTGGGATTGCGGTATACACTTATCCTGGGAGTGGGATGGCGGTATCAAATGCTTATCCTGGGAGTGGGATTGCGGTATCAAACGCTTATCCTGGGAGTGGGATGGCGGTATCAAACACTTATCCTGGGAGTGGGATTGCGGTATACGCTTATCCTGGGAGTGGGATTGCAGTATCAAACGCTTATCCTGGGAGTGGGATTGTGGTATACGCTTATCCTGGGAGTGGGATTGCGGTATCAAACGCTTATCCTGGGAGTGGGATTGCGGTATCAAATGCTTATCCTGGGAGTGGGATGGCTGTATCAAATGCTTATCCTGGGAGTGGTATTGCAGTAGAATATGCTTATCCTGGGATCATCGGAGGAG
>CAUYRH010097712.1:0-16771 GCA_963574655.1 Perodicticus potto
GAAAAAACAGTCAAGGACTCTATTCCTTTCACAGTAGTGCCAAAGAAGATGAAATATTTGGGAGTTTACCTAACAAAGGATGTGAAAGATCTCTATACAGAGAACTATGAAACTTTAGGAAAAGAAATAGCTGAAAATGTAAACAAATGGAAAAACATGCCATACTCATGGCTGGGAAGAATTAACATTGTTAAAATGTCTATACTACCCAAAGCAATATATATTTTTAATGCAATTCTTATTAAAGCTCCATTGTCATATTTTAAAGATCTTGAAAAAAATAATACATCATTTTATATGGAATCAGAAAAAACCTCGAATCGCCAAGACATTACTCAGAAATAAAAACAAAGCAGGAGGAATCACATTACCAGACCTGAGACTGTACTATAAATCAATAGTGATCAAAACAGCATGGTACTGGCACAAAAACAGAGAAGTAGTTGTTTAGAACAGAGTAGAGAACCAAGACATGAATCCAGTTACTTACCATTATTTGATTTTTGACAAGCCAATTAAAAACATTCAGTGGGGTAAAGACCCCCTATTTAACAAATGGTGCTGGGTGAACTGGCTAGTGAGCTGTAAAAGACTGAAACTGGACCCACATCTTTCTCCATTAACTAAGATAGATTCTCACTGGATTAAGGATTTAAACTTAAGACATAAAACTGTAAAAATTCTAGAAGAAAGTGCAGGGAACACTCTTGAAGGGATCAGCTTGGGTGAATATTTTATGAGGAGGACTCCCCAGGCAATTGAAGCAGTATCAAAAATACACTATTGGGACCTGATCAAACTAAAAAGCTTCTGCACAGCCAAGAACATGGTAAGTACAGCAAGCAGACTGCCCTCAGAATGGGAGAAAATATTTGCAGGTTATGCCTCCAACAAAGGTTTAATAACCAGAATACACAGAGAACTCAAACGTATTAGCAAGAAAAGAGCAAGTGATCCCATCTCAGGGTGGGAAAAGGACTTGAAGAGAAACTTCTCTAAAGAAGATAGGCGCATGGCCTATAGACACATGAAAAAATGCTCCTCATCCTTAACCGTTATGGAAATGCAAATCAAAACTACTTTGAGATATCACTTAACTCCAGTAAGACTAGCCCACATAACAAAATCCCAAAACCAGAGATGTTGATGTGGATGTGGAGAAAAGGGAACACTTCTACACTGTTGGTGGGAATGCACACTAATATGCTCCTTCTGGAAGGATGTTTGAAGAATACTTACAGATCTAAAAATTCGATCCTATAATTCCTTTACTTGGTATATACCCAGAAGACCAAAAATCACATTATAACAATGACATCTGTACCATGTTCATTGCAGAATGTTCATTGCAGCCCAATTCATAATTGCTAAGTCATAGAAGAAGCCCAAGTGGCCATTGACCTATGACTGGATTAATAAATTGTGGTACATGTGTACCATGGAATACTATGTAGCCTTAAAGAAAGATGAAGACTTTACCTCTATCATGTTTACATGGATGGAGCTGGAACATATTCTTCTTAGCAAAGTATCTCAAGAATGGAAGAAAAAGTATCCAATGTACTCAGCCCTACTATGAAGCTAATTTATAGCTTTCATATGAAGGGTTATTTTCATATTAGGTTATAGCCTTCAAATGAAAGCTATAACCCAATTATAGCATAAGATTATGGGGAAAGTGTTAGGGGTGGGGTGGGGGAGTATGGGTGGAGGGAGGGTAATTGATGGGGCCACACCTAAGGTGCATCTTGGAAGGGTACAGGGGAAACTTAATGCAACAGAATGCAAATGTCTTCATACAATAACTAAGAAAATGCCATGAAGGCTATGTTAAACAGTTTGATGAAAATATTTCAGATTATATATGAAACCAGCACATTGTACCCCTTGATTGCATTAATGTACTCAGCTATGATTCAATAAAAAAAAAAGAAGAATAAAGAAAAGATATAGTGGAGCCTAAGGAAATGAAGGAGACAATCAGGGAATGTAAAGATGTAGTAGAAAGTATGAAAAATAGATTGGACCATGGAGAAGAAAGAACCTCAGAGCTAGAAGATAAAGTATTTGAGTAAACCCAGATAGTTACAGAGGCAGAAGAAACCAGAGAGAAAGCAGAGAAGATGTGTTGAGAACTATGAGACTCAATGAAGCATTTAAACATATGGATAATAGGAATCCCAGAAGGGGAAGAAGATTGTCCCAAAGGTATGGAAGCCCTCCTGGAGACTATCATAAATGAAAACTTCCCAAGTTTTACTAAAGATCCCGACACACTCCTTTCAGATGATATCAAACTCTGGGTTATCTCAGCTCTAACCAGAGCTTCTCCAAAATGCATTGTAATGAACCTGTCGAAAGTCAAGATGAAGGAGAAAATTTTGCAAGCAGCTAGGAGTAAGTGCCAACTGATCTATAGGGGCAGAGCCTTTAGGACAACAGCAAACCCTTCAACTGAAACTTTCCAAGCCAGATGAGCACAGTCATCCACCTTCAACATCCTTAAACAAAATAATTTTCAGCCCAGAATTCTGTATCCTGTTAAACTAAACTTCAAAATTGATGGAGAAATCAAATCTTTTGCCACTATACAAACACTGAGGAAATTCGCTACAACAAGACCAGGTTTATAGGAAATACTTAGACCCATTCACAACACTGAACACCACAATGGACCAGCACCAAAGTAAACACCTAGAAGTCAAAGGCCAAAACTTAATTTCCAACTAGTGCAAAGGATAAAACTACACAACAGACTTTCTCATAATAAGATGAATTAAATTCTAGCACACTTATCAATACTCTCATTAAATGCCAACGGATTGAATTCCCCACTGAAGAGGCACAGGCTGGCTGATTGGACAAAAAATCACAAGCTATCCTTATGATGTCTCCAGTGGACAGACCTAGCCCTGAAGGACAAATCAAGACTCAGGGTTAAAGGATGGAAAACAGTATTTCAAGCAAATGGAAATCAGAAGAAAGGGTGAGTTGCAATCTTATTCTCAGATACAAGCAGATTCAAAGCAACTTTAGTTAAGAAAGACAAAGAGGGACACTTCATACTGGTCAAAGGAACAATATGACAAGAAGACACTGCAATTTTAAATATTTATGCACCTAACTTAAATTCTCCTAGATTTATGAACCAGACCATGAGGGATCTGAGCAATATGATATCCCATAACACCACAATAGCTGGGGACTTTAACATGCCTCTCACAGAACTGGAAATATCCTCTAAACAGAAACTAAAGAAAGGACTATACAAAGGACTTAAACAAGACCCTACAACAAATGGGATTCATAGACATATACAGAACACACCATCCCAAAGCTAAAGAATAAATTTTTTTCTCATCAGCACATGGCACATACTCCAAAATAGATTACATCCTAGGATACAAATCAAACCTCAGCAAAATTAAAGGAATAGAAATTATACTTTGTCTTTTCTCAGATCATAAAGCTAACGGTGGAACTCAACTCCAACAAAAACTTTCATCCCCACACAAAGGCAAGGAAATTAAACAGCCTTATGCTGAATGATAGTTGGGTTTAGGAAGAGATAAAAGAGGAAATAGTCTTTGAACATAAAAACAATGAAGACACAAGTTACCGAGACCTGTGGGATACAACAAAAGCCTTCCTGAGAGGAAAATTTATTGTGCTAGATACCTACATTCAAAAAAAAAGTAAGTGAGCGCATTAACATACCCACAAACCAACTTATGGAATTGGAAGAAGAACAGCAGAACCATAAGCCCAGCAGAAGAAAAAATATAATCAAAATTAAAACACAGATTAATGAATTTGAAAACAAAAAAAATCATTCAGAATGATGATTTGTTTAACAATGTTTTGTTTAACAAAACAAAAAGTTGGATTTTTTTTTTAACTTTTGGAGATTCATTTAGGGTACAAAGAACCAGGTTACATTGATTGCATTTGTTAGATAAAGACCCTCTTATAATTATGTCCCACCCCCCAAAAGGTGAGCCACACACCATGACCCCTCACCCCATCCCTCCTTCCCTCTCTTCGTTTTCCTTTTCTCCCACTCCCCACCCCACCACATCAGTAATTATCCTCATATCAGAATTGAATACATAGGATTCTTGCTTCTCTATTCTTGTGATGCTTTACTAAGAATAGTATGTTCCACTTCCATCCAGGTTAATACAAAAGATGTAAAATCTCCATCTTTTTTAGTAGCTGAATAGTATCCCATGGTATACATATACCACAACTTTTTAATCCATTCCTGGGTTGGTGGGCATTTAGGCTGTTTCCATATTTTGATGATAATAAATTGAGCTGCAATGAACAATCTAGTGCAAGTGTCCAGTCATAGAATTGCAGGGTCAAATGGGAGGTCAAGTTCAAGTTCTTTGGGGGTTCTCTATAATTCCTTCCAAAAAGGTAGTACTAGTTTGTAGTCCCACCACCAGTGCAAAAGTGTTCCCTTCTTTTCACATCCACGCCAGCATCTGCAATTTTGAGACTTTGTGATGTGGGCTACTCTAGCTGTAGTTACATGATATCTCAGAGTGTTTTTGATTATCATTTCTCTGATAATTAGTGATGGTGAGAATTTTTTCACATGTTTGTTAGCCATTCATCTGTCTTCTTTAGTGAAGGCTCTATTCATCTCTTTTGCCTAGTGATCTAAGGGATTGTTGGCTCTTTTTATGTTGATTAATTTTGAGTTCTCTGTAGATCCTAGTTATCAAGCTTTTGTGCAATTCAAAATATGCAAATATCCATTCCCATTGTATAGGTAGTCTATTTGCTTTGGTTGTTGTCTCCTTAGCTGTACAGAAGCTTTCGGTTTCATTAAGATCCATTTGTTCATTTTTGTTGTTTTTGTAATTGCCACAGATATTTTCCTTATAAAGTCTTTCCCCTGACTGATAGCTTCAAGTGTTTTCCCCACACTTTCTTCAAGGATTTTTATTTCATGTCTTAGATTTAGGTCTTTTATCCATCTTGAATCAATTTTTTGAGTGGAGAAAGGTGCGGATCTACTTTCAGTCTTTTACACGTGGATATCCAGTTCTCCCAGCTCCATTTATTGAAAAGGGATTCTTTCCCCCAGTGTATGTTTGGTTTATCAAAGATTAGGTGGCTATAGATGTTAGTTTTATCTCATGGTTCTATTTGGTTCCACATGTCTGTGTATCTATTTTTGTGCCAATACTATGCTGTTTTGATCATTATGGCCTTGTAGTACAGCCTAAAGTCTGGTAGGCTGATGCCCCTGGCTTTGTTTTTATTATGAAGAATTGCCTTGGTTATACTGAGTTTTTTTCTGGTTCCATACAAAATGAAGAATTATTTTTTCCAAGGCTTGAAAGTATGATGTTGGTATTTTAATAGGGATGGCATTGAATCTGTAGATTGTTTGGGAAGTATAGGCATTTTCACAATGTTGATTCTTCCAAGCCATGAGCATGGTATGCTCTTCCATTTGTTAATATCATCTGCTATTCCTTTTCTTAGGGTTTCATAGTTTTCTTTATGGAGGTCCTTCACCTCTTTTATTATGTATATTCCTAGGTATTTCGTTTTCTTGGAAGCTACGGAGAAGAAAATTGTATCCTTGATTAGCTTGCCATCTTGGCTGTTTTTGGCATATACAAAGGCTACTAATTTGTGGATAATGATTTATATCCTGAGACATTTCTGTATTTTTGTCTTGTGAGTCTATGGGGTTCTCTAAGTATAAGATCATATTGGATTAATAGACATATACAGAACACACCATCCCAAAGCAAAAGAATATACTTTTTTCTCTTCAGCCCATGGCACATACTCCAAAATAGATGTCATCTAAGAATAAAAATCAAACCTCAGCAAAATTAAAGGAATAGAAATTATACCATGTCTCTTTTCAGACCACAAGGCTGTAATTGTGAAGCTCATCTCCAACAAAAATGTTCATCCCTACACAAACTCTTGGAAACTAAGAACCTCATGCTGAATGATAGTTGGGTTCAGGAAGAGATGAAAGAGGAATTTGTTAACTTCCTCAAACATAACAACAATGAAAGCACAAGCTACCAAAACCTCTGGGATATAGCAAAAGCAGTCCTGAGAGGAAAATTTATTGTGCTAGATGCCTACCTTGGAAAAACAGAACATGAGCACATCAGCACACTCACAAACCATCTTATGGAATTGGAAAAAGAACAATCTAACCCTAAACCCAGCAGAAGAAATAGCCAAAATTGAATCCTAAATTAATGAAATTGAAATTAAAGAATCATTCAAAACATTAATAAAATAAGAAATTGGTTATTTGAAAAAGTAAATAAAATAGATAAACCTTTGGCCAGACTAACTAGAAAAAGAAAGTAAACTGTCTAGTAACCTCAATCAGGACTGATAAAGGGGAAATAACAACAGATGTCACAGACATATAAGAGATTATCTCTAACTAGTACAAGAAACCCAATGCCCAGAAATTTGGCAAAGTGGAGGAAATGGATCAACACTTGAAATTACATCCTCTCCTTAGACTTAACGCAGAATAAATAGATCTGAACAGACCCATTTCTAGCACTGAGACCAAAGAAACAATAAAAAAATCTCCCAACAAAAATATGCCCATAGCACAGTGGTTACTGTGCCAGCCACATACACTGAGGGTGGTAAGTTCAAACCTGGCCCAGGCCAGCTAAACAACAATGACAACTGCAACAAAAAATAGCCAGGTGTTGTGGTGGGGGCCTGTAGTCCCAGCTACTTGGAAGGCTGAGGCAAGGGAATCGCTTAAGCTCAAGAGTTTGAGGTGGCTGTGAGCTGTGACACCATGGCATACTACCAAAGTGTGACATAGTGAGACTCTGTCTCAAAAAAAAAAAAAAAAAAAGTCATACATCACAATCAACTAAACAATTCACCACATCAACAGAAGTAAAAACAAAGACCATATGGGATCCTCTCAATAAATGCAGCAAAATCATTTGATAAAATTCAACATCCTTTTCTAATTAGAACTCTAAAGAATATAGGCATTGATGGCACATCTCTTAAACTGATAAAAGCCATCCATGACAAACTCACAGCTAACATTATACTGAATGGAGCAAAACTGAAAGCTTTTCCACTCAGAACTGGAACAAGACAAGTTTGTCCTTTATCACGAGTAGTATTCAACATTGTGCTGGAATTTTTAGTCAATACAATCAGGCAAGAGAAGGAAATAAAACGCATCCAAATGGAGGCAGAGGAAGTGAAACTCTCCCTCTTTGCCAATGATATGATCTTGTACCTAGAGAACTCCAAAGACTCAACTCCAAGACTCCTGGAAGTGATCAAAAAATACAGTAATGTCTCAGGATATAAAACCAATGTCCACAAATCAATAGCTTTTGTACATGCCAATAGCAGCCAAGATGACAAGCTAATCAAAGACACAATTTTCTTCACAGTACCTTCACAGAAAATGAAATACCTAGGAATATACATAACAAAACAGGTGAAGGATCTCTATAAAGAAAACTACAAAACCCTAAGAAAAGAAATAGTAGCCGATATTAGCAAATGGAAGAACATACCATGCTCATGGCGTGGAAGAATCACATTTAATGCCATTCCTATTAAAATACTGACATAATACTTTTAAGACTTGGAAAAAATAATTCTTTTCTTGTGGAACCAAGAAAAACTCCATATAACCAAGGCAATTTTTAGTAATAAAATCAAAGTTGGGGGCATCAGCCTGCCAGACTTTAGTCTATACTACAAGGCCATAGTGATCAAAACAGCATGGTATTGGCACCAAAATAGAGACATAGACATCTGGAACCAAATAGAAAACCTTAAAGAAAGTGTGGGAAAATACTTGAAGCTATCAGCTTGGAGGAAAACGTTGTAAGGAAGACTTCCATGGCTACACAAAAACAACAACATCAAAAAACAAATGGGATTTAGGGGGAAGGGAACAAGATGGCCGAATGGAGCCCAGCTTTCCATAGAGGCTCCCATACAGAAGGAGAGATAAAGGACAGAAGGTTACCAAGAAAGCTGATGGTTAGGAACTGAGCTAAGAGAGAAGATTGAGGAGTGCACATCACCCCTGCTGAGGTAAGCTGCAACTCCAAGGAAATAAACTACAGGTACAAAACTCATTGCCAAGTGAATGATAGTCCCCTCCCCTAAGAGTGTGGCTCGCTTGGTGCTTTCTACAAACAAGCGAGCAGAATTCAGATCTCCTCTTATGATATCCCATGGGAAGGAGGAACTAAACACTAGAACTCCTCCAGAGAGATTCCACCTGTGTGAGCCTAGGCATTCTCCTGCCCAGCATAAAATTGAAAAAATATTCTACAATTCTACATGAAATTCTGAACTTCCAGTTCACCCCTCACTCCTCTGGTGGCCTGGAAACCTGTCCCCTGTGGAGTCCAGAGTGTTTGGCAATTTCTGAGAGGTATGGACATGGTGTGGGCTACTACAAGTCTGTGCTAAAGCAGTGGCACAGGTGTAAAGTGGGGAACGTAGAGTGAGGTAGTCAAGTGGAAGATGGAGTAACGTGGCCCATGGCAGAGTGCAGCAGCTGCCACAGCAACAGGACTCACACCCCAGGTTGAATTTTGGACAAACACTTCCTGTTTGTCTTGGCAACAAGAGGGAGCCAGGCTGCAACCTCTGGGTGGCCACAGGTGGAACACAACTGGGACAGACAGACTTGTGAGCAGGGGGTATCCCCTGCACAGTAGCTGCCCACTGTGAGGCACAGCTGGGACTGAGACATAGACTCTGTGAGAGTGCATGCTCCTGCAGCACCCTCCCATGGTGGGATGGGGCTGGGACACAGACTCAGCCTCTGTGAGTGCAAATATACCCAGTGGTGGTATCCACCTGTGATGGAGCACTGCTGGGACATTGACACAGACTCCGTGAGAGTACCCATGGCAGCAGCACCTGACTCTGGCAGGGTGGGGCTGGGACCGAAACAAAGACTTGGTGAGTGCAAATTATGCCTGCAGCAGTACCCACCCACAGATGGTGGTGAATACACCTAGGGACTGATGGTGAGCTCCCCAAAGGCCGTTGAGCACTAGAGGGAGCTGGGCTTCAGACTCAAGGGGTTGCCCTGGAGGTAGAGTACAGCACAGGAGAAGGCACTGACCCCCCCCTTGTCTCTGGCCAGCCTATATCCCTGCAGGTTTTTCCCACTGAAGGGAACTGGGCCACAGACCATGGGGTTATCAGTGACAGGGCAAGACCGCAGGATAAGGCAGGGAAGGAGGCACTAATCCCTCTGGCCTGAATCTTTAGCTGGGCAAGCCTTCCTGACCCCATTGACCACCAGCGAGAGCCAAACTCCAGCATCTTGGGTTTCTGGGTTCAAGCTGCCTGTGGATCCCTACCTCCAGGCTGCTGGTCACTGATTGAACTCTTGCAGTTGATCTGTGATTGTACTGCCTGGGATAATTGGTTTGGAACTATCCACTTGGGCTGTTCACCTGGAGACCCTCCAGGGTTGAGCCATGGTTGTGTTGAACTGGGAGGGACTGATACTCCTCCTGAAATTGTCACTGGGGGGACGGGTGATCTCAGTTGTATCTCCCCCTAGCTGAGGTTTCAGCCTAATTTTGAGAATCAATAGGATCAGATAGAGGATGGGTAACTACCAGAGAGAGCCAGCTTGCCCAATCAGACCAATCGGGTCCTCGGAGTCTTTAGCTGCAGATCTGAAAGGGACCTTTGTAAAGCTATAAGGAAAAAGCCACAATCACTAGTCCTAGCTCTTTGGTTAAGGACTAGTTAATTACAATTCCTGCAAACTCCAATTCAATTACACTCTACCAGTTTTAATACCCAAATTGCAGAGCATAAACATGGGGTGGAACCAGAGGAAGAACTTTGGCAAGATGAATAATCAGAGCAGTTCAACTCCCCAAAGGAACAACTAAGGTAATACATCAGAAGATGCCATTCATAAACAAATGGCCATAATGTCAGAGATAGAATTCAGAATATGGATGGCAAATAAGATGAATAAATTGGAGGAAAGGATGGAAATTAAAAGCCAAAAAATCGTGAAAAAGTTGTCTCAAGAAATTAATGAATTCAAAGACAAATTTACCAAGGATATGGACCTAATGAGAAAGGAGATAGCAGAGCTCAAAGAAATGAAAAAATTATTTGAGGAGCTCCAAAATACAGTAGAATCCCTCAGTAATAGAGTAGATCAAATAGAATAAAGAATCTCTCAAATAAAAGATGACACTTTTGAATGTTCCCAAACACTCAAAGAGTCAGACAGATGGAGAGAAAAAAACTGATTATTCCCTGAGAGAGTTGTGGGACCAGTCCAAAAGATCAAACATTCATTTTATAGGAATTCCTGAAGGAGAAGAGGATGGTCCTAAAAGCACAGATGCTCCACTCCAAGAGATTATGAAGGAGAATTTCCCAAGCATTGCAAGGGATACTGAAATTCAGATAGCAGACAATTTTAAAACCCCAGCATGACTCAATCCAAATAAAGCATCTCCTAGACAAATTGTAATTAACTTTGCCAAAGTTAAGATGAAGGAGAAAATTCTGCAAGCAGCCAGATGTAAGAAGAGCATTGCCTACAAAGAGAAATATTAGAATGACTGCAGATCTCTCAGTTGAAACCTTCCAAGCCAGAAGAGGATGGTCTTTGACCTTCAATCTCCTAAAACAAAACAATTTCCAGCCCAGAATCATGTATCCAGCTAAAGTGATATTCATCTGTGATGGAGAAATCACATACTTTACTGAAATAAAAATGTTGAAGAAATGTGCCATAAGTAAAACAGCTCCTCAGGATATTCTCAGTCACATCCTCCACAATGATCAGCACAATGGTCTGTAGCCAAAGTAAACTCACCCAGAAACTTTTGAACGAAACCTAACTTCCACAGTAGGGAAAGGACTAAAAATATACATTAGAAATTTGAAAAACATGACACCCAAAACACTACTATGCTTATCAATTCTCTCAATTAGTGTGAATGACTTAAATTGTCCTCTAAAGAGGCACACATTGGCTGACTGGATGCATAAACTCAGACCAGATATATGTTGCATACAAGAGTATCATTTTACCTTAAAGGATAAAAATAGACTCAAGGTGAAGGGATGGACATCTATAATTCAGGCAAATGAAAATCAGAAAAAAAGCAGGTGCTGCAAACAGATACCATAGGCTTTAAACCAACAAAAGTAAGAAAAGATAAAGATGGTCACTTCATATTTGTCAGAGGAAACACTCAGCATGAAGAGATTTTAATTCTTAACATTTGTGCACCCTGCCAGAATGCTCCTCAATTTATAAAGGAAACCTTAATAGACATGAACAATTTGATATCTTCCTGCACTATAATGGTTGGAGATTTTAAC
Organism: Perodicticus potto; assembly: GCA_963574655.1. Lineage (NCBI taxonomy): Eukaryota > Metazoa > Chordata > Mammalia > Primates > Lorisidae > Perodicticus > Perodicticus potto. The sequence goes on from CAUYRH010097712.1 coordinate 11,386, forward strand.
ACCCCTTTGGCAGTTTTGGATAGATCTTCCAAGAAGAAACTAAACAAAGAAATGTTGGATTTGAACTTGACCTGATAACAAATGGACTTCACACCAAATCTACAGAACATTTCATCCTAATAAAACTCAATACATATTCTTCTCATCAGCCCATGGATCATCTTCCAAAATTTATCTTATCTTAGGATGCAAGTCTAACCTTAGCTTCTTTAAGAGAATAGAAATTATTCCTTGTATCTTCTCAGACCATCCTAGTATAAAAGTTGAACTCAACAGTAACAGGATTCTTCATACTCAAACAAAGACATGGAAACTAAATAACCTTATGCTGAATGATAGCTGGGTCAAAAATGAGAGTAAGAAGGAAATCACCACATTTTTGGAACAAAATGATTCTGAAGACACAAATTATCAAAACTGTGGGATACAGCAAAGGTAGTCCTAAGTGGGAAATTCATACCATTGGAAATCTTCCTCAAGAAAACAAAAAGAAAAAAAGTCAACAATTTAATGTGACATCTCAAGCAACTGAAAAAGGAAGACCATTCTAACCCTAAACACAGCAGAAGAAAGGAAATAACCAAAATTAAGGCAGAATTAAATGAAATTAAAAACAAGAATCATTCAGAAGATCAATAAAACAAAAAGTTGTTTTTTTTGAAAGACCAATAAAATTGACAAACCTTTGGCTGATATAACCAGAAACAGAAAAGTAAAATCTCTAACGTCACCAATCAGAAATGATTAAGGAGAAATAACAGCAGACATTTCAGAAATCCAAAAAATCCTCAAGGATTACCACAAAAATCTCTATTCTCAGAAATATGAAAATATGGTGGAAATGGAAGGATGCCACCTTTGTAGACTCAGCCAGAAAGAATTAGAAATGCTGAATAGATCTATCTCAAGCACTGAAATTGTATCAACAGTGCAAAATCTCCCCAAAAAAGAAAAGTCTGGGACCAGATGGCTTCACATCAGAATTCTACCAAACCTTCAGAGGTAGAAGTAGTACCTATATTATGCAACATTTTCCAAAACATAGAAAAAGAAGGAATACTCCCCAACACATTCTATGACACAAAAATCACTCTGATCCCCAAACCAGGAAAAGACCCAACAAAAAAAGAAAACCACAGATCAATATCATTAATATTGATGCAAAAATATTCAATAAGATCCTAGCAAACAGAATTCAACAACATGTCAAAAAAATTATATACCACGATTGAGTCAGTTTTATCCTAAGGTTACAAGGCTGGTTCAATACATGTAAATCCACAAATATAATACATATATAAAATAAAAATAAAATAAAAAACAAGGTACACATGATTCTCTCAATTGATGCAGAAAAAGCTTTTGATACTATCCAGCACCCTTTCATGATGAGAACACTCAAGAAAATAGGCTTAGAAGGGTCATTTCTGAAACGGACAGAGGTCATAAACAGAAAACCCACAACTAATATCATACTGATTGCAGTAAAATTGAAAGCATTTCCACTCAGATCCAGAACTAGGCCAGGATGCCCATTGTCTCCACTGCTATTCAACATAGTAATGGAAATTCTAGCCATCGCAATCAGGCAACAGAAGAGGATCAAGGGTATTCAAATGGGGTCAGAGGAGATCAAACTCTCACTCTTTGCAGATGATATGATTCTATACCTGAAAAACCCAGGGACTCAACTACAAAACTCATAGAAGTGATCAAGGAATACAGCAGCCTCTCAGGATACAAAATCAATACTTAAAAATTGGTAGCTTTTGTACATGCCAACAATAGTCAAGCTGAAAATATAGTCAAGGACAATATTCCCTTTACAGTAGTGGCAAAGAAGATGAAATATCTGGGAATTTATCTAACAAAGGATGTAAAAGATCTCTATAAAGAGAATTATGAAACTCTGAGAAAAGAAATAGCTGAACATGTTAACAAATGGAAAGACATACCATGCTCATGGCTGGGAAGAATCAACATTGTTAAAATGTCTATACTACCCAAAACAATCTACAGATTTAATGCAATCCCTATTAAAGCACCATCATCATACTTTAAAGAGCTTGAAAAAATAGTGCTTCATTTTATATGGAATCAGAAAAAACCTTGAATAGCAAATACACTACTCAGAAATAAAAACCAATCAGGAGGTATCACATTACCAGACTTCGGGGTATTCTATAAAGTTATAGTTGGGTGGAGCCTGTGGCTAAAAGGAGGAGGGCACCAGCCCCATATGCCAGTGGTGGCGGGTTCAAACGCAGCCCTGGCAAAAAGCTGCCAAAAAAAAAAAAAAAGCTATAGTGATCAAAACAGCCTGGTACTGGCCCAAAAATAGAGAGGTAGATTATGGAACAGAATAGAGAAACAAGAGATGAATGCAGCCACTTATAGTCATTTGATCTTTGACAAACCTATCAAAACATTCATTGGGGGAAAGATTCCCTATTTAACAAATGGTGCTGGGTGAACTGGCTGGCAACCTGTAGAAGAATGAAACTGGACCCTCATTTCTCACCATTAACAAAGATGGATTCTCACTGGATAAAAGATCTAAACTTAAGATATGAAACTATAAACTATAAAATATTAGAAGAGAATGCAGGGAAAATACTTGAAAAAATTGGCCTAGGAGAATTTTTTATGAGGAGGACCCCCCCCCCCCCGGCAATTGAAGCAACACCTAAATTATATTACTGGGATTTGATCAGACTAAAAAGATTCTGCACAGCCAAGAGCACAGTAAATAAAGCAAACAGATAGCCTTCAGAATGGGAAAAGATATTTGCAGGTTGTGCTTCTCACAAAGGTCTGATAGCTAAAATCCACAGAGAGCTCAAATTAATCAGGAAGAAAAGAACAAATAACCTCATTTCTATGTGGGTGAGTGACTTGAACAGAAACTTCTCTGAAGAAGACAGGCAAATGGCCTACAAACTCATGAAAAAATGCTCATCAACTTTAATCATCAGAGAAATGCAAATCAAAACCACTTTGGCATATTATCTAAATGAGTAAGATTAGACCACATAAAAAAAAAATCCCAAAACTGCAAATGTTGGCATGCATGCAGTGAGAAGGGAACACTTCTAACTGCTGGTGGGAATACAAGCTAATACAGCATTTTTCGGAAAGAAGTTTTGAGGGTACTCAAGGAACTAAAAGTGGACCTACTGTTTGATCCTGCAATCCTTCTATTAGGTATTTACCCAGATGATCGAAAATCATTTTACAAAAAAAGACATTTGCACCAGAATGTTTATTGCAGCCCAATTCATAATTGCCAAGTCATGGAAGAAGTCCAAGTGCCCATTAACCCATGAGTGGATCAACAAATTGTGATATATGTATACCATGGAATACTACGCAGCCATAAAAAGGATGGCAACTTCACTTCTTATATGTTTACCTGGATGGAGCTGGAACATATTCCTCTTAGTAAAGTATCTCAAGTATGGAAAAAAATATAGCCAATATATTCAATACCACTATGAAATCAGTATATAATCACCTACACATTCATAGGAATGGTAAAAGATAACTATAGTCCAGAAGGAAGGAGAGGGAAGGGGAGCAGGGAGACCAGGAAGAGGTAGGGTATTTGGTGGGACCTAACCTAATGTGCATAATGCAATGATACATTTCTAATCTATTAATAATAGAATATGAATGTCTTACCACAACAAATAAGTAGGCAAAGAGATCGTTATGTTATCAATTAGATGTAAACATTCCACGTTGTATATCAAATCAGCACATTGTACCTTATAAATGTATTAATGTACACAGTTATGATTTTATAAAGAAAAAATGGGACTTAATTAAAATGAAAAGCTTCTGTACAGCTAAGGAGACAACCACCAAAGCAAAGAGACAACCATCAGAATGGGAAAAGATATTTACATATTATCAATCAGGCAAAAGCTTGATGACAAAGACCTACAGAGAACTCAAATTAATCAACATAAAAGAGCCAACAATCCCCTACATCAATGGGCAAGTGAGATGAATAGAACCTTCTTTAAAGAAAACAGATGAATGATTAACAAACCTGTAAAAAAATTCTCATCATCACTAATTATCAGAGAAATACTAATCAAAACCACCCTGAGGTATCACGGAATCCCACTGAGAATGACCCATATCACAAAGTCTCAATACTGAAGATGCTGGTGTGCATGTGGAGAGAAGGGAACACTTTTACACTGCTGGTGGGACTGAAAACTAATACAACATTTTGGAAGGAAATATGGAGAATTCTCAACTCAAACTTGACCTCACATTTGATCCTGCAATCCCATTACTGGGCATCTACCCAGAAGGAAAAAAATCATTTTATCTCAAGGACATTTGCACTAGACTGTTCATTGCAGCTCAACTTACAATTGCCAAATTGTGGAGACAACCTAAACACCCACCAATCCAGGACTGGATTAACAAACTGTGGTATATGTATACCATGGAGTACGGATGGTGACTTTACATCTTTTGTATTAACCTGGATGGATTTAAAAAACATACTTCCTCTACCAGAAACTTTATGCCCAGAAATTTGACAATGTGAAGGAAATGGATCAATATTTGGAATCACACCCTCTCCCTAGACTTAGCCCAGATGAAATAGATCTCCTGAGCAGACGAATTTCAAGCACTGAGATCAAAGAAACAATAAAAAATCTCCTCTCCCCCAAAATGCCCTGGTCCAGATGGCTTCACACATGAATTTTATCAAACTTTCAAAGAAGAGCTTATTCCTATGCTACAGAAATTATTCCAAAAAATTGAGGAGGAAGAAATCTTCCCCAATATGTTCTATGAAGCAAATATCACCCTGATACCAAAACCAGGTAAAGAACAAACTAAAAAGGAGAATTTCAGACCAATTTCTCTAATGAATATTGATACAAAAATTCCCAACAAAATCTTGACCAATAAATTACAACTTATCATCAAAAAAGTCATACATCATGATCAAGTAGGTTTCATCCCAGGGATGCAGGGTTGGTTTAATATTCGAAAGTCTATAAACATTCACCATATCAATAGAAGCAAAAACAAGGACTATGTGATCATCTCGATAGATGCAGAAAAAGCATTCAATAAAATTCAGCATCCTTTTCTAATTAGAACACTGAGGAGTATAGGTATAGGTGGCACATTTCTTAAGCTGATTGAGGCTATCTATGACAAACCCACAGCTAATATTTTACTGAATGGAGTAAAACTAAAAGCTTTTCCTCTTAGAACTGGAACCAGACAAGGTTGTCCTCACCATTGGTATCCAACATAGTGCTGGAAGTTCTAGCCAATACAATTAGACAAGACAAGAAAATAAAGGGCATCCAGATGGGTGCAGAGGAGGTCAAACTCTCCCTTTTGCTGA
>CAUYRH010097713.1:0-14604 GCA_963574655.1 Perodicticus potto
CTTACCCTCCCCGGCTCCCGTGATCCTCCTGCCTTAGCCTCCCCCAGCTATATGGACATTATTTTAATCCTATCTTGTTTTTCTCCACAAATTAAGTCCATTATTATTATCAAATACAATATTTGCTTACATTTTTCCGCACATTTGTTTGTGTGTTGGTTTTAAAAGATGCCCCACAGATTATTTAATACCCCTTCCTTGAAAAGGAGGGGCCTAAACCACCCCACCACCAGTACTTTAAGTAAGTGCTGGGTTAGTGAATGGTTTCTAAAGAACCGAATACTTCACAAGTAACTTCTGAGATGAGGTTGTAAAAGGCAGGTGGCTTTCTTCTGTCTGCTTGTGCTTTCGGACCCACTCTAGGAAACCAGCTGCTGTGCTGGGAGAACATCCAAGGAGCCCCGCAGAGACAAGAAACTGGGGGTCCTGCCAGCAGCCGCGGGAGCAGCCACCTTGGAAGAATGCCTGCAGCCCCAGCTGAGCCTTCGGATGACGGCAGCCACCTGGGACTTCAGGTCAGCCCCACCCAACACAGCTGCTCTCAAATTCCCCACCCACAGAAAATGCAAGAAAATAATTGTTGCTTTAGGCCACTAAGTCATAGATGAATTTGTTATATAGCAAAAAAACAAAACAAACTAACTTATCTTTATTTTTGATTCCTTCTTGAATTTTACCTTCACCAAAGCATTTCCTCTGGAATTTCCTTTAGATAAATTCTTTTCATTATTGACTTCCAATTTTTGTTTGAAAATATTTTATTTTGCCCTCATTCTTAAAAGGCAGTTTCTGGGAGTATGGATTTTTGGGTTTTGTCCAGTATGTTGTCCTGGCCATCAAAAACATCACTTCAGGGGCGGTGCCTGTGGCTCAGTGTGTAGGGCACCAGCCCCATATACTGACGATGGGGGGTTCAAACCCAGCCCCAGCCAAACTGCAACAACAACAACAACAAAAAAAAATAGCCAGGCGTTGTGGCGGACGCCTGTAGTCCCAGCTACTCTGGAGGCTGAGGCAATAGCCTAAACCCAAGAGCTGGAGGTTGCTGTCAGCTGTGACGCCATAGGACTCTACCAAGGGTGACAAAGTGAGACTCTGTCTCTAAAAAAAAAAAAAAATCATGTCAGGGCAGTGCCTGTCACTCAAGGAGTAGGGCCCATATACTGGAGGTGGCGGGTCCTAACCCAGCCCTGGCCAAAAAACAAAAACATAACTTCACTGTGGCCTGAAGCAGTTGTGGCCGTTTCTCTTTAGGCAAGTTATTTTCCATCTCTTATCTGGGCACAGTGACTCACAACTGTAGTCCTAGAACTTTGGGAGGCTGAATTAGAGGGATCCCTTTAGCCCAGGAGTTTGAGACTGCAACGAACTATGATGACATAGCCCAGTGACAGTGTGAGAACCTGTTGCAAAAAACTGAAAAATAGGGGCGGCGCCTGTGGCTCAAAGGAGTAGGGAGGTGGTGGGTTCAAACCCAGCCCCAGCCAAAAACTGCGGAAAAAAAAAAAAAAAAAGAAAAACTGAAAAATAGGCTTGGTGCCCGTAGCACAGTGGTTATGGCATCAGCCACATACACCAAGGCTGGCAGGTTTGAACCCTGCCCGGACCAGCTAAACAACAATGACAACTGCAACTAAAATAGCCGGGCGTTGTGGCGGGTGCCTGTAGTACCAGATACTTGGGAGGTTGAGGCAAGAGAATTGCTTAAGCCCAGGAGTTTAAGATTGCTGCGAGCTGGGACGCCACAGTACTCTACCAAGGGCAATGTAGTGAGAGACTGTCTCAAAAAAAAAAAAAAAAAGAAAGAAAGAAAGAAAAAGAAAAATAGATCTTTTGTCTCTATATTCTAACGTGATCTTGTAAGACAAACTGTATATCTCCTTTTATTGATCCTAACTCGGATTTGTTGGAATTCCTATATCTGAGAACTGGATGGTTTTAGAGAATTCTGGAAAGTTTTAAGCCAATTTGTTTTTCATACACTTATTCCTCCTTCCCTATTCTGTTCTCTTTCAGGAAATCTGACCAGACCATAAACCACCTTATATCACCCAGAACCTTTTACCTGTTTCATGTTTTCTCTTGTCTCTTTGGGCTGTGTTCTGTGTAAACTGTCTTTTACTTTTTTTTTTTAACCTTTTCTTCCCGTCCTGCCACCCCCACCATGTGCGTTTGCCTTTCCTACTAAACTTTTAGTTCACTAAATCTCTTTTCAGCTGTGCTGAAAATTCTCATCTGATAGTTCATTTAATTGAGTTTTTCATTTCTTTCTTTTTTTGGTAGAGACAGAGTTTCACTTTATAGCCCAAGGTAGAGTGCTGTGCATCACACAGCTCACAGCAATCTCCAACTCCTGGGCTTAGGCAATTCCCTTGCCTCAGCCTCTCAAGTACCTGGGACTACAGGTGCCCGCCACAACTCCCAGCTATTTTTTTGTTGCAGTTTGGCCAGGGCCGGGTTTGAACCCGCCACCCTCTGTATATGGGGCTGGTGCCCTGCCCACTGAGCCACAGGTGCCGCGCAAGTTTTTCATTTCAACTAGACAGGTATCTTTTTCTCTTTCTTTCTGTCTGTCTCTCTCTCTTTCTTTCTTGAGACAGAGTCTCACTCACTATGTCGCTCTTGGTAGAGTGCCATGGTGTCACAGCTCACGACAACCTCAAACTCTTGGGCTTAAGTGATTCTCTTGCCTCTCCCTCCAAAGTAGCTGGAACTACCGGCGCCCACCACAACGCCCAGCTATTTTTTGTTGTCGTTGTCGTTGTTGTTTAGCTGGCCTGGGCCGAGTTCAAACCTACCACCTTTAGTGTATGTGGCTGGCATTGTAACCACTGTGCAACAGGTGCCAAGTTGAGACAGGTATTTTTTTTTTTTTTTTGAGACAGAGCCTCAAGCTGTCACCCTGGATAGAGTGCTATGGCATCACAGCTCACAGCAACCTCCAATTTCTAGGCTCAAGCGTGTCTCCTGCCTGCGCCTCCCAAGTAGCTGGGGCTATAGTCGCCTGCCACAATGCCTGGCCATTTTTGGTTGCAGCTGTCATGGTTTGGCAGGCCCGGGCTATATTCAAACCCGCCAGCTTAGGTGTACGTGGCTGGCACCTTAGCCCGTTGAGCCACAGGCGCCGAGCCGAGACAGGTGTTTTTCATTTCTAGAAGTTCTATTTGATTCTTTATCTTTTTTTTTGAGACAGAGCCTCAAGCTGTCGCCCATGGGTCGAGTGCCATGGCATCACAGCTCACAGCAACCTCCAGCTCTTGGGCTCAAGGGAGTCTCCTGCCTCTGCCTCCCAAGTAGCTGGGACTACAGGTGCCTGCCACAACGCCCGGCTATTTTTTGTTTGCAGCCGTCATTGTCGTTTGGTGGTGCCGGCTGGATTCGAACTCGCGAGCTAAGGTGTATGTTACTGGCACCTTAGCCGCTTGAGCCACAGGCACCAAGCCCTCTTTTTTTTTTTTTTTTTGCATTTTTTAGCTAGGGCTGGGCTTGAACCCACCACCTCCAGCATATGGGGCTGGTGCCCTACTCCTTTGAGCCACCAGCATCACCCATCTCATTTTTTTTTTTGAGACAGAGCCTCAAGCTAACGCCCTGGGTAGAGTGCTGTGGCATCACAGCTCATAGCAACCTCTAACTCTTGGACTTAAGCACGTCTCTTGCCTCAGCCTCCCAAGTAGCTGGGACTACAGGTGCCTGCCACAACACCCGGCTATTTTTTTTTTTTTGGTTGTAGTTGTCATTGTTTGACAGGCCCGGGCCGGGTTTGAACCTGCCACCTCTGGAGTATGTGGCCAGTGCCTTAGCTGCTTGAGCTACAGGTGCCATCCCTATTTCATTCTTTTTCGTACTTGATTTGTCCTCTTCATAATATAAAAGATTATACTTTATAAAGAATAAGAGACTATGAAGACTATTCCTTGTTCACATTTCCAAGAAATCCATTTTATTTCTTTAGATATATAAACATTGTTTATATTCTCTGATAATCCCCACACCTGAGTGTTTACAGACTCTACCTGTTATTTCTGCTGGCTCTCAGTATATTGTTTCCTTCTGGTGTTCATGAATTTTAATTAATGGTAATTGCCTTTGCAAGTTATCAACAATTTTGAGGTCAGTCCTGGTGAAACTGTGTTCCTTTAGTGCAGATTCTCAACCAGGCGTGATTTTTGCCGCCCCCCCCCCCGGGGATATTAACAACATGTGGGGCATTTCTGGTGGTCATGGCTGAATGTGTGCCAGTGCACACACTGCTGGCATCTAGTGGACAAGGCCAGGGATGCCACTCCTGTCTGGTAGTGACGGCCGCCTCCTCCATGGAGACCTCCCTGCCTAGAAGTTACTAGGCCAAGGATCCAGAGAGCACCTGCATTGGCTTCTGCAGGTGACCTGGGCCCTACCAGGCTGGGACCACTCCGAGGTCTCCAGGACCACACACATAGTCTGATTTCAAGCTGAAAACTTGGAGGATCTGTTTTTTCTCCCTGCATGGGACACCAAAGCTAAGAAAGGCAGCTTTTCTGAGGCACTGGATTGTTTCTTGTTCATCAGTTAAAGGGTCCGGTATCCTGTGAGAGGTCTGACTGACGTCACCCTGGGGCAGTTCTGTGAAAAAGTCGGGCTGAGAGTCTCTAGGGAGTTGCTGCCCCACTCAGGGACAGATTCAGCAGGACTTGGGGCACAAGGGAGGGGGGCTTCTCCTTGGCTGGTGCTGCCCTAACCTCAAGTTTGAATCCTTGCACCACAAATTCACCTGAGTCCTGGGGGGGCACATGTTGCCACTTGGGACCAGCTCCCTTTTCTGCCCAGATGTGGGCCTGGGGTAGTTAGGTCCCCAGGAGAACACACTTCTATCCTTGGAGGAAGGGGGTTGTCGCTGGGCTGACTGGGCCACTCATACAGACTCAGCACAGGGACCTCGGTGGGGCCACTGCAGCTGCTAGGCCTTTTCTGTGGAGCTGCCCCTGGGGCAGCACGTCCAATTGTGCTGGGCACTCAGGGCCCCTGTAGCTCTCATACATGCCTGTGCCAGGGCCCTGGACCACAGACCCACCAGGGATACTGCTATGCCATTTTTGGCTCCTGTGGCACAGGGCCCCTCATCGCTGGGCTGAGCAGGGGTCCTCACAGGATGGGCCAGGGAAGGGAATGACACTGAGGCCCCCAGCCTCTTCCTATGTCCTGTGGTTCTGCTTCTTTCTCACTGAAGTGTACTCCCCCAAAACACAATTGCCTAAACCTGAGGCCAAGCTGGGAATGGGAGGCATGGAGGTGTGAAGTCCCTCAGGGACGGGCCCCAGGCTGTTACTCCTCCTGGGGTGCACGGTCCTCCTGGGATGAGGCACACTCCAGCTACCTAGTCCAAGCTGCCTGGCAGATCCAAAGTCCAGAACTAAGGTCATAGGCTGCTCTGTGGATCTGAGTCTGGGGCAGAGGCCTGCCCAGTAGGGATGAAGTCTAATGTCACTTTAAGGTCAGGCATCTGTGGGGAGGGCACAAGTAGGCTAAGGTCCAGACCCTTACTCCAGAAATGTGCCTAGCCTGTTCCAGCTGCAAGCAAACTCCTGCTCAGGAACCCTGTGGCCAGCTTTCCCATCCCATAGGCACAGACAACCCCCAACACCTGACAACTGCTCCATCTGAGCAACAGACACCCTATCTTGGTGCCCTCGGTGAAAGGAAGCTGCCTTCGGGCCTCTTGACTGCCTGGGTGCTCCAGGTCCCCCAGACCACGCCCAGGGCCTGTGGCCCCGCCTCCACCCGACGCCCAGTGGTGACCGGGCGCCTGCGCCACGCTCCCCGGCGCCCTCTGCTGGCCGCTCTCGGAAGTGCAGCCTGGTGTGGCCCGTTCCTTTTCGCGGAGACCAGGCCCTGGCAGGCAAGACCGGACAGCTGCACACGCGCAGGGTTGCCACAGCTCCTCCCTGCCCAGGGCTGTCTGAGAGCTGGCAGACACCAGGAGGGGTCCCCTAATGTCCACCGACAGTGGCAGTAGCAGCTTCAGGCTGTGCCCGCCTAACCCAGCCCCTCCCAGGTCAATACCCTGAGGCCAAAACTGAGTCAGTATTTGGTCACGTGGCCTGTCTGGGCTCCACTTGGGCAGGCCTCAAGGGAGTCCTGGCTGCAAGGGAGGAGGGAGGGCACCCACTCAAGGGCTGTGTCCAGGCTGGTGGGGTGCTCTTCAGCCAGAGAGGCTAGGCTGTGCTGTGCCGCATGAGCCCCCTGGGGACCAGGGTCTGTGCTGGTATGGACTAGATGAAGGTGGAGTCCAGAGGCCCAGCATCCTGCTGGCTCAGGGCACGTGCCTCAAACAGCTGCTTGATGAGGGCACACTTCTCTTGCTCCAGCCGGGCAATGCGTTCGCTCTTGTCCGTCACCTCCTGAGCAGATAGGTAATTGATCAGGGCCTGCCAGACTTTGTGCCCCCACCTGCCCCCTCCTGGTACCTTACCTGGGTGAGGAGCCGATTCTGCTCCTTCAGCATGAGGATGGTCTGCTGCTGCCAGCCTGTGGCTGGAGGTGAGGTGGGGGCCAGGGCAGGGCACAAGAGCCCCGAGGACGACATGGGTAGAGCCTATAGGAGGGTACAGTCAGGCAAGCCTGGATGAGGGTGAGGGGGACACTGACCTGGGTCTGGGTGCCAATGTGGGTGCTGGGCACTGGAGGGGTCTGGGGGGCCACTCACCCGGCTAGCACAGGCCGCAGCCAGTAGCTCCCCCAGGCACTGGGCTACCTCCTGTACCTTGGGCAGCAGCTGTCCCAGTGGGCGAGGGCTTCCCACAGCCCCAAAGTCCTGGGAAGGAAACAGAGGATTGGGGGTGGGTGGGTCAGAGGGAAGGGCCAAGGAAGCCCTGGGCCCTGACAGGGGTCTCCACAGGTGGCACTCCTGCCCCTGAAGCAGTTGCTGATAGATCTGCCGAGGGTGCCTCGAGCCCTCGGAGGGGTGTACCAGCACCCGGGGTGGAAGTGATGGCCACTGTGCTGGGGCTGGGGGCAGTTACAGTGCCAGAGGCTGCCTGGGCCAAGGTGGTGGTCACTCTGCCTGGGGACAGCAGTACTCACAGTGCTGGCTCTGGTCTGGCCCAGGCGGCGCTGACGCTCCTGCACCCGCTGCAGCTGCTGCTGGTACCACTCACGGCCCCTTGCCATCATCTCCAGGCCCTGCAGTAGCACCTCCTTCTCCTGCTCCAGCTCCTTCATCTGCTTCAGCTGTGACACGGGTGTGCACAAAGGAATGCACATGTGACAAGGAGCACGCACGCATACTCTCAGGCCCGCGTGTGCCTGTGTGCCAGGAGGCACAGGCACTCAAGCCGAGGCACACACAGCACAAGGACATCAACGTGTGTGGGCTTACAAACACACACACCAGGGCCCCACAGCACTCTTCTGAGACACACTGCACACGTGTGACCCTGCAAGCATGCAGTCCTGTTCCTCCTTCTGAGACGAGAGGAGTGGGATGGGACCTGGCTCTCTCCCAGGGTAGAGGTAACTGGCCCCTGAGCTCAGCACCTCTTTAGGATTTGCTTGTGTTGAGCACAAAGCTGATGAGCAGGGCTGGGCTGCCAAGCTGACCTCATGGAGCAGCTGGCTGGGGCCCAAGCCACTGTCATATCTGTCTAAAGGACCTGTTGACTTCTCCGCCTGACCCTGGATGAATTCATGCCCAGGTAGGGAGAGAGTTTTAGAACCGACTGACACTCCCACCGCAGGCTCTCCCCCTTCAGCCTCATGCCTCCCAGGCAAGACAAAGGGTCCCTTAGAGGCCCAGGCCCCCACTCACCAGGCCGCAGTCCACACCATTAGTGATAGTGTGCCTCCGCCGTTCCCCTCGGGTGCGGGGTGCCCGCCGGGCATCCCCTGAGCCCACCTCTGGGGCCCTGCAGGCCATTGTACCTGTTGGAAAGGTACAGGCCTCGCTCACACCCTGGCTAGGGTCTGCTACAGGTACAGAGTACCCATTAACTGAATCCTCCCAAGGTCTAAGGCACTGGCCTGGCCAGGCTGGGGTGTGGTTCCTACTTACACCCAACTCCCCATCTACAAAAGTGGGAGCAGGTGTGGAGGAGAGTGCCCTCCTGGGCCCTCAGCCCATCTCTAACACCAGACTCTCCTTAGAGGTCATGCCCTGGTGCCCAGGCCACAGGAGCAGGTAGGAGATGCAAGAATTGGCCTGGGTGTCCACAGCAAGGAGCCTCACTCCAATCAGACCCCAGAGTCTGAGCTTCAATCTACTGTGCTGAGTGACTCCAGGGCAAGGCAATGGGAGAGCACTAGCCATGCTTCTGCCTCCAGGAGGCTGGGAAGAGAGCCATGGGATGCTTGGGCCTGGTCTGCACAATCAGGTCCACAGGGCAACTCCCAGTCCTGAGGTGATGCAAGGCTACATGTCCAGCTGGGTGACCAGCAGGCCTCCGAGCCCCCACCAGGGCCCTGAGCCAGCCTGGGGCACACACCCAGCCCTACATGGGGACAAGGAAGAAGGACTTGAACCCACAAGTCCTGTGCAGGAGATCCTCCCATCCCTTTGCTTTTACTGGGCAGGAGGCTTAGGAGGCTGTGTGTTTTGGGGGGCTTTACTGGGGAGTTGGGGTGCCCTTAGAGCTCTAGGTTTGGTACCCCCTTCTGTCAAGCAGCATGCCATACCCCTTATCTGTGCCTCAGTTTCCCTATAAGAGGGTGATAGCTAGAACTGGGGTGTGTATGTGACCAATGTGAGCACTGCCTTGTGGTACTCATTGGCCATGTGGACTTCCGAGGGCTCTAGTCACTGATCCAGTGCCACATGGGGCCATCAGAGTGGAGGAAGGCTGGCCCAGGGGCCTGAGGCCTCCGAACCCCAAGCTGGTCCATTACAAGAAATCCCATGGCTGATTTCAAACTGTGTAGCCACACCGATGATAATGACCCTGCATTTGGGACTAACTCTACCCAGAAGCTCCCCTTACCATAGGGACAGGAAGACTGAGTGGTGAGGCATGGGGGAGTCGCTAGCCTGGTGTGGGGTATCTAGATCAGTCACAAGCACAGTTATAGGGTGAGGCAGAGGGGAGAGATTCCCAGCGGCCAGCATAGCTGTGGGCCAGACAACATGGGCTGGCAGCTGCCACTGGCAGACAGGCCTGCAACTGGCAGGCACACGTACAAACTGAATGGACTGGGGGCGGGGGAGGTTGGGCTCCTCTGGAAGCTTGCCCCTCCCAGCCATAATGCAGGTCCTGTTCCCAAAGCAGGTGCTGGGGTGCAGACAGGGGGCCATTCAGCAGCCTCCTGTTGCTGCCAACTGTGCCGGAAGCCAGGAGAGGAGCCTGCCAGGCTTCCCCAGAGACTGTGGTCTCCGTCCCTCCGTACAGCCACACTGTGGTCTGTGTCCCTTCCGCTGTCCCATGGAGCAGCCTTAAACTGTGCAGGAGACCCTCCCATCCCTTCACTTTTCCTGGCAACAGGGCCAGGTCCTCCTGGTCCACCTCCAGTAGCTCCTTCCTGCCCTGGCTCAGTGAGGGTGAGCAAGTCCAGCCCTCTTGGCTGAACTGTCAGGCTGAGAAGGACACTGGGGCTGCTTGGGCAGTCTGGGTGACCCATTCCTCTAGAGGGAGGCACTTCTGCCTAAACATCCACAGACAGGAGGCTGAGGGCCCAGGCGACCCCTGGTGTGGGCAGGTACTGGAGGTCAGGCTTGTTACAAGCTCCCAGAGTGTCTTCCAAGTAGCCCACCAGCCTGTGGCCTGGAAGCCTCATGTGGTGGCAGGCAACCAGCTGGCCTGCATCCTTGGGCCGCCCCTGAGCGCACGGAGGCAGGCACGAAGCCCCCTTTCCCTCCAGGATGGCGGAGGCGCACTCCAGCCTCAGGCGTCCACAATCCTCATGGAAGGGTCACCCACGGCAGTTGTCGTGGTCCAGCTTTGGCACAGGCCATTAGGGCTACGAGGCGGGGCTGAGGCCCGCCCCAAACTCACCAGCGTTGGCGCTTGGGCTCCGCTCCAGGGCCGCACTCTGGGGCCGCTCGGGCTCCGCGGGGAACGCCGCCGCCTCGGCCGGGCCGCACAGCTTTTCCGGGCTCCGGGCCGCACCGTCGGGGACGCCGGGCGGAGGGCGCGCGCCCGGGGGCAGGGGCTTGCCCTCCAGCACGGTCCGTGGCTCGTCGGCTGGCACGAACACCAGGCGCTGAGGCGGCAGCGGCGGGTCCCCGGGTCGGGCCCGGACGCGGGTCGGGCCCCGCGGGCCGCCCTCGGCGCTCAGCAGCGAGGTGCGCAAGCCGGCCACGAAGCGCTCGAAAGTCAGGTAGCCGCTGGCCGGGGCCACCTGGCGCAGGCCCTCGAGTACACCGCGTGGCAGCTCGCGCGCGTCGGCGCCCTGCCAGCGGGACTCGATCTCCCGCAGGTGCACGCAGCCGCGCCGCCGGTCGTCCAGGATGTCGAAGAGAGTGCGCAGGCTCTGCAGGAAGGCGCGCGGCAGCCCATCGGTGCTGGACGCGGGTGCGGCGGGCGGCACGCGGCCCCGCTCGGCCATCGCGGCCCCGGCCATGGGCTCCCGGTTCCAAACCTGCGTCCACCCGTGTCGGTCCCAGCGCGGCCCCTCCGCGGGGCGGGCTGACGTGCACAACCCGCCACGACAATGGCTGCTACTTTTGAACCCGGCCCTCCTCGCGGCTGAAGCCTTCATTAGCATTTTCGGCGCCCATTGGCCGAGGGTGGCCCATCCACTCCCGGATTGGCTGAGAGGCCGCCGGCCTGGGTTTGAGTTTTCCTGCACAGGGACGGCTGCGGTGCTGGGGAGGAGACAGTGAGGCGCGCTGAGGCCCTGGGCAGGCGGGGACGGTCTCTCGCACTTCCAGCTCCTTCCCCGTCTCGCGGACCTCACCTTCCGCTCAGCCCACTGCCCCACCAGGCCTCCTGCTGCGGTTCTGCCCTTTCTCTGCTCTGCTTGCTGTTGACTGCCCCCTCCATCTCTCTGAGGGGTAGGCCCCGAAACCCTATAAAAAAACTGTCCCCAGGTAGCCTGGTGGAATAAGGATGGAGGCCCCACCCCATTTAGGGATCCCTTCCTCCCCCTCTACCTCCCTGGGTGCTCTTTGCTGAGTGTCTCCTGGCCACAGCCACCGAGCGGCAGGCAGACCCTGGGGCCTCCTTCTCTTCCACCAGAAGGGCCCCAAGAGGATCATAGGCTCCAGCCGGCTGGATGCTCACTTCCCTTCACAGAGGCCTCTCTGTCCCCACTGCTGTTAGCTCCTCCTCTGGCCCCTGGGGGACAGTCTGGCCTGTCCTGCCTCTGCAGGACAAAGCCACTTTCTCCTGTATCTCAGATCCCCATCTGGTAACCAGCTCCCCTTGGCTCTGGTGGTCATCTGCTCCAGCTCCTTGCACTGTCTGGACACCTCCAACTGCTCTCCTGGCTCTCATAGCCCTGTCCTTCACCCCCATCTCCCTGCTCCAGGACTCTGCTGTTTCCAACTGTGATCTTATCACCCTGTTCCCATCTGTTTAGTCCAGATGGAGGGTGAGACCAGGCCTTAGCCTGGTTCTAGCTCTGGGAGTCCATCTCAAGCCTGAGCAGTAGGGAAGCCAGAGAGTGCTCAGGATGCTGTCCGCCTGGACCCCCCCTCCCCACCTTTGCCTATCTTCCAGGCCCTATTCTGGGGCCCCTCACCCCACTGCCTCCCCATACTTCCTAATGCCATGGGCACCTGGCCAATGACACAGGGACCTGCCTCGTTCCTCCAGTGGCCTTTCTCAAGCCCCTCTTGGGCAGCCTCAGCTGACCTTCCTACCTGGGCCTCTGTGTCCTTAGACCTGAGACACTGGTGCCTGTGTCTCAGGCTGTAGGGGCAGGTTCCCTGTTGAGGGAGTGTCCTCGTCCTCTTCTCCTCTGGAGTCATTTGCAGAAAGTCAGGTGTCATTCATTGTGAAGAATTTTGGCGGAGGCCTGTGTCCTTCTTGTCCTAAGCTCTGATAACTTCTTCCTTCTACTCCACTTTCCAGCCTGGCCTGACACTTTCTCAGACTCATAGGTTTCACTCTTGCTTATTGTTGTCTCTGAAGGGCTTCTGGAACTTGGACCAGGCCTCTGGACCCATGAAGCCTCTGTACTTTTTGAGGCACCCATCCCAGTTGCAATTACATTCTCACTGTGCCAGTCTGGAGCTCCTGGGCATCCGTACCATGTACCTCCAGCACTGGGCATGGAGTGAAGGGCTGGCACTGCTGCCCAGCTGCTGAGCCTTTCCCAGGGTTCTCTGCTGGCCTCTGGACCTTAGGGCTCTGCTCACCTGAACCCCATGGACAAGGACCTAAGGCAAAGAGATAGTGACTCTTGGCCACGAGTCTGCCTCTGGTAGGTGGCCAGGTGGTTGCTGCCCACCTCACCCTCACTGGCACTCCCACATGTGTGCACTACCAGTTTCTCAGGTAGGTTCAAGTACCCCTGGCTGCACCTAGGTCAAATTTTATTTTTTATTTACTTATTAACTTTTTGAGACAGAGTCTTACTTTCTCACCCTTGATAGAGTGTTATGGCATCACAGCTCACAGCAACCTCAAACTCTTGGGCTCAAGTGATCCTTTTGCCTCAGCCTTCCAAGTAACTGGGACTACAGGCACCCGCCACAGTGCCCAGCTATTTTTTAGAAATGGGGGTCTTTTTTTTTTTTTTTTTTTTTTTTTTTGCAGTTTTTGGCCAGGGCTGGGTTTGAATCCACCACCTCCGGCCACCTCCAGCATATGGGGCTGGCACCCTACTCCTTTGAGCCACAGGTGCCACCCATAGAAATGGGGTCTTGCTGTTGCTCAGGCTGATCTTGAACTCCTGAGCTCAAGCAATCCACCTGCCTCAGCCTCCCAGAGCCAGAGAATTATAGGTATGAGCCATCATGCCCAGCCACAAAAGCTGATTTTTAAACTTTCTGATCATAGCCCAACCCACACCTTGAAGTGGGATTTGGGGTCATCCTGACCCAGAACTTGTGTCCTGACACCTGCCACCTCTACTACCTAGCCCTGCCAGTTTTGATAAATGTTTGGTGCACTTTGGCCTAGGCGTGGAGCCTGCTCTGTTCACCTGAACCTCTACTCTTCACTTCCAATGATTGCCCAGATTGTCCTTCAACCAGCACAAACTCTTGGAACAGAAAAGACCATTCACTTATTTATTCTTTCATTTGTTTAGCAAGTACTTCTCAAACATTTACTGTGACCCAGTCGTGGTGTTAGTGTTGCAGGAAGAAGAGGCCCCACGGAGAGAAAGAGCACCAAACACCATGTTTATAAGAGGTAGGGCTTTATTCACCAGCCGGGAGCTTACGGCATAGAAGAATCCGAAATGGCTGTGCTCCCCGACTGGCTTGGTCTTTTTATCTCCAGTCAAAAAGTTTCAACCCACAGGTACCTTTTCCACTGGCCAGTTTGAATCAAGCAGGAGATGCTGCTCCAGCCCCCACAGAACTACCGGATTTCACAGAATTGGAAATTTCCAAGTTCCAGGAAGTTAAGTCTAACTTAACTCAGCTATTCCCAAGAGCTGAGTCACCATGGAGAGAACGCTGCAGTTGTATCCTTGTAGTCTCCTTGAGAAGCCTGTTCTCCTAGACCTCACCTTTCTTGGGTATCCTCTCTCATTAGGCCTTGTACCCAACACTCATTTGTTCAATCAACAAATATTTACTGAGTGTCTGTCTACTGTGTGTTGGGCATTGCTCTAAGGCAGTGGTTCTCAACCTTCCTAATGTCTCCTAATGCCGGAACCCTTTAATACAGTTCCTCATGTTGTAGGACCCCCAACCATAAGATTATTTTCCTTGCTACTTCATAACTGTAATTTTGCTACTGTTATGAATCGTAATGTAAATATCTGATATGCAGGATGTATTTTCATTGTTACAAAGGGGTCACGACCTACAGGTTGAGAACCGCTGATCACCGCTGATCTAAGGTAATGGGGCAGAACAGTGAACCAAACAACACCCTGTCTTTGTGGAGTTGACTTGCCAGGGGGCAATCAGGCTGCAGAAAGCAGGGTGGAGCCGAGGGGGATGAGCTCACATGACCCCACATTGTTTCTCCAGGAGCTGATCTGACAAAGTGGGGCAGTGAGGCCTGTCTGCATTTCAGGCAGGAAGAACAGCAAATGCAAAGGCTCTGAGGCAGGACAAAGATCATTCTTGCAGAAACAGCTTTCAGGTTGAGGTTGAGGAAATTTATTGCAGGCTCTGCCCTGTGACTCAGTAAGGGGGTGTCTGTGTGCAAGGAGCCACAACTGCCCTAACAGGAGTTAGCCTGGGGCAGACCTGAGAGAGATGTTAATTTTCCTTTTACCTCCTAGAGAATCATTTGCATTTTTAACCATGTCCATGTATTACTTTCAGAATTGATAAACTTGATTTCTATTTTTTTTTTCTTTTTTTGAGACAGAGCCTTAAGCTGTCACCCTGGATAGAGTGCCGTAGCATCACAGCCCACAGCAACCTCCAACTCCTGGGCTCAAGCGAGTCTCTTGCCTCTGCCTCCCAAAGTAGCTGGGACCACAGGCGCCCGCCACAACGCCCGGCCATTTTTTGGTTGCAGCCGTCATTGTTGTTTGGCGGGCCCGGGCTGGATTCGAACCCGCCAG
>CAUYRH010097718.1:0-12956 GCA_963574655.1 Perodicticus potto
TCTTTATATAGTGATTAAGAAAATGCTATGAGGGCTATCTCTCACAGTACGATCAAAATGTTTCTGATTGTATATGAAGCACATTCTGCCCTATGATTGCACTAATGTACACAATTATGATTTAATAAAATTATTAAAAAAATAACAAAATATATTTGTTAAAATATATTTGACAAAATATATTTGAGACAGAGTTTCACTATTTAGTCCTAGGTAGAGTGCTGTGGCGTCACACAGCTCACAGCAGCCGCCAACTCCTGGGCTTAGGTGATTCTCTTGCCTCAGCCTCCCTAGTAGCTGGGACTACAAAAGCCCGCCACCACACCTGGCTATTTTTTTGTTGCAGTTCTCATTGTTTAGCTGGCCCGGGCCAGGTTTGAACCCACCAGCCTTGGTGTATATGGCTGACATGCTACCCACTGCACTACAGGCGCTGCCAAAAAAATTATTAATTTTTTTAAAGGAATACTTTTACCCCATGAAGTAATTGTTTATGCTATAGTTCATCTTCCTTCTTAAGACAGTCTACCTGTTAGATCCAGCCACTGCTAAAAGACTCAAATGCAATTAAGGTACCTGAGAACCAAGTATTCTGACTCATTCATTCATTTCTTCACTCTTTAATTTATTTTTGAGACAGAGGCTCACTCTGTTGTCCCAAGCCAGAGTGCTGTGCATCTCAGCTCACAGCAACCTCAAACTCCTGGGTTCAACCGATCTCTTGCTTCCACCTTTCAAATAACTGGGACTACAGTGCCTGCCATAACACCTGGCTAATTTTTACTACTTTTAGTAGAGACAGAGTCTTGCTATTGCTCACACTGGTCTCGAACTCCTAAACTCAAGCAACCACCTGCCTCGGCCGCCCAGAGTGCTGGGATTGTAGGCGTGAGCCACTGCGCCTGCCTCAGACTCTTTCTTTTATTTCTTTTAAGTGAAAAGTTATATTTTGCCACCATTGATTCCCTAAGACTCTTTGGTCCCAGTGTATTTGGTTCTTGAGGTGTTGTGAAATTGTTTATATATATATTTTTTCAAATGTGATTCTATGTAAAGTTAAATTTCTTTATCAAGCATACCAAGGCTTTAGAAGCCTCAGTGCTGGCTGTAGAGTGTGGCTGAATTACAAGTGCCCCTATTGGGTACAAAAATGTTCACAGTCCAGGCTGTAACATATTACCTATTTTATTATTCCTCAAATGTTGGGAAAAGGTGCTATTTTTAGAACATTTGACATGAAGTACACGCTAACTGTCCACAGTATCTTCCGTGTTTAAGGTTTATACTCTACTTCTCGTGAGTTACTTGCGTCCTGTCACCTTCTTAGGTTCAGAATGCACGCTCCCCTCCATGTTGGGGCTGTCTGCAGCTTTGCTTTGTTTTTTGAGAGGGGATAATACTCTCGGTTATCCAAAAGGCAGGATGCGGTCTAGAGAGGAAGGTCACTGAGGTTTCACTTAAGGCTGTAAGTTGAGGGAGAGACACTGGAAACAGCCAGTGTAGCCACATGCAGAACCTCCCTCCTCCCCTGGAGGGAAACAAGTGAAAACAAAGCAAATTCCAGAGGAAGCCGCTAGAGGGCGCGAAGCCGGTACCGAGAAAGGGCCAAATGTCAGCTGTGGCCAGAGGTGACACTCACGCTGACCTCCCTGGAAAATAGTAAGTTGTTATTGTTGTGGCTAAAAAAAAAAAAAAAAAAAAAAAAATTTAGAAAAGATTATTTTACCACATGGCCATGGGTCCTTCACTTCTTGTTTGTCCAGAACCTACCTGGCATCTGCAGGAGAAGCCCAAGTCTATTTCTTAGCAGACGCTGGAACATGTTACATTTTCCAATTTTGTTTTTGTGTCCTGATGCCGTCTGTGCCCCACTTTTAATGTGTAAGACTAGGTGTCCTTTGCAGAGAAATCTGGGCAGTCAAGATATAGGGGATTTCTTTCTCCTGGAACAGAAAGAGTAAGGGGAGGCTCTCAGCAGGGCACGGGCTCTTTGGCCTCCAGAGGGTAACAGTAACTCCAGGGGGCCCAAGGTGAGGGACAGGCCAAACTCTGGGGCTGTCTTGCACCAGGATCATGTTAGTGGTGGTCAGTAGGCCCGTCAGAGGGACAGTTAGGCATTCTATACTTTGTAGAGAGATAGTATTCAATTACATGTTCCTCTGTTACAGTTTTCAATGCAAAGAAAAGTCCGCAATCTCTTTCACAAAGAGAATAAATGCAGAAGTATGGAAATGCTATAATCTTTTTATTAAGAATAATTTTATAAGAAATAAAAATTGTTAAGTTTTTTATAAGACTTCTCCAATAAACAAAAGTCCTTTTTGTATAGTGCATGACAGTTAAAATGCATTCACAGATGGCCGCAGTTAAGCGAACTCTATGACTGTTCTCTAAATCTGGATATGGAACCCTAAATAAGCAAGTTTGTCCATCAATGTCGACTTTAGGCTCTTGCTAAGGACCCGGTGTTTCAGGGGGTCTTGCTTTGAGCTGCTTGGTCCATGTGCTAATACAGAAATCCTTCACCCAGCCTAGGATTCAGGGAACATTTGGAAAATAACCGAGTTTTTGAAAACACTTCAGTGGCAAGGGTCTGCCCACTGAGGCACACAGACCAGCTCCTTTACTGAAACAGTGGTAAGTCCAGCCTCCCCAACCTTGCAGGAGCGAGGACGGCAGCTGGCTTCTCCAAGGCCCTGTGCCCGTGACACCTGCCGTGGACCCACTGTTGGCATTTCCTCTGCGAGCAGTCCTGGCTTCATCTCAGGCAAAGAATGCTAAATAGTCATTCAGGTACCTAAGAACAATTCCAAGCTAGCCTAGGTAAAAATGACCTTGACGTGTTGACACATTAAGTATGTATTATGAGAGTAAGAGAATGGGGACGTTCAGCTGTTTTTCTTGGTTGATTTAAACGTGTTCTGATGTGTTTTTCCTTTCAGATCTGTTATATGCTGAGAGATTTTACCACGCCCTAAAAATAAGGTGTTGGAAGTGGACAAGAAGGAAAAATTTGTGAATATATGAATCTGTTGTTCTTCATATTAAATCATTTTGACTTCTATTGTGCCCCCAAATCACTGAAAGTGGAAAGAGAGCTTCGTGTTACTGCGCACGGCCTCTGAAACATCCCTTTGTCACTGAAGTATTGGGCTCGAAGGAGCGATGTGGAGTTATGGCATAGACATGAGAAATAGACAGCAGTACTGTTCACAGTGCTATATTTTAAAATGACAATTAAACTTTTATGATACCTTCCTTTGCCTCCGTGTATTCTGTCCAACCTTTGTGCTAGAGTTCTCACACTCAAAGGGTGATCTTGGGTAACCAGCACTTGATGCATTTAGCAGGTGGAATAAATATGCAAATGATAGTGGTTCTTTGCTTTTGCAGAGAATTCAGAGGCTTCGCTGATCTGAAGTCACTGAGAGATTGTCTCCCGCCCTCTCTCCACACCCTTACCTCCCACCTCCATATTCCTGCATGCAGGTCGGTGGATGGACGCTCTGCCATGAAGTGGGGACGTGAGGTGCTGTGGCACTGTCTTCCCTCAGGCCATTCTCCCCTCTGGGAAGACTAACTGACTGTCCAAGGGTGTGCCGTGGCCCAGGCAGGAACGATTCTGGTTCAGGGGGACCTAGAATGGGTGTGGATGGGTATGTCTAAGCTCATCCTGTGGTCATGGTGATGGGTGAGGGGGAAAGACCATGTCCAGGAAGTGCATGCAGGAGAAGCTGGTGTCTGGGGACTTGTGGGTGATTCTGGGAAACTGAGGCCACCCGAACGGTGAGGCCTGGAGGTTAACAGGGACCTGGCACTTTGGTCAGGGCCAGGCTTGGAACCGTGAGCCTGAAGGAGCTTTTGACAGCTGGGGTGACACTGGGCACTTGGAAATGTCACTCTCCGAAGTGGAGGGTGCGGGTTGAAGCAGGGATACTGCAGGCTGGGAAGTCAGACCTCTAAGAAAAATGTCAACACTGGTTTTTGTTCAGAATTCTAAGTTCCCTCAAAAGTCATGGAAGGTGATTGCTTACTCTTAATTATCTCTTGAACAGTAAGCTGTTTTCACTGTACATCAGGATGTGGCCTAGAATCCTCATACAAGTCCAGAAGTTAGTGGTCATTGCCTGGTTAGTCCAGGGAGCCACTCGCGTCTCCTGGCAACATGATGGGGCCGTGGGACAACGGACTGAAACTGGGGCAGCATTCTCCCGCGGTGGGTGTGGACGCGCCATCCACAAGGGGACCCAGGTCCTCCTTACCTGAGTGGAGTCCTGCTCTGTCCGTGCCGAGCAGTCTCCATCCGCTGTTCCTTTGTCACCTTGAGCAACCCTGTCTTCACGCTCTGGTTCAACTCACAGGACACTTTTCATTTCAAACCCCTTCCTCACCCCTTCAGTGGCATTAACCATCCATCTCCAGGCTCAGCATTTCCCTTGATGTTCTCGACTGTGCCCCAGATCAGGCACCTGAGGCTAAAGAAGATGCAGCGCCCATCTGGACGTGTCCGAGAGGCAGGAGGCCACAGGGCCACAGCCTTGCCACTGGCTGCGGGTCCCAGGAACACAGGCATGTTTTTCCCAAAGAAACATTGTTTCACACATTTCCACTCTCCAGAAAACAATGTTTTCTTTTGTTTGTTTGTTTTGTTTTGTTTTTGAGACAGTCTCATTTTGTTGCCCCTGGTAGAGTGCCGTGGTGTCAGTGCAAGCAACCTGAGACTTCTTGGGCTGAAACGATTCTCTCGCTGAAGCCTCTGGAGTAGCTGGGGCCACAGGCACCTGCCACAACGCCCGGCTATTTTTCAGAGGCGGGGTCTCACTCTAGCTCAGGCTGGTTTTGAACTTGTGCCCTCCTTGGCCTCCCAAAGTGTTTCACATGTCTGTGCCTGTTGTTCAGAGAGGAGCAGCTCTTCCCAAGCAGAGCTCTTCCCTTAGAAGAAATTTAGCCACAGGGGAACCTGCAGAACCCATGCACTTTAGCCACTCAAAGATGGTGCCTGTGCCTCCGTTTCAGCCAGTGGTTCTCCCGAGTCGGCTCCATCAGAATCACCCTGGGAGGACTTCAATGACCAAGACGCAGGGCCCCACTCCGCGCTTTCCTCTGGCTGGTCTGCAGTTCTGATGGGTTCCTGGGGACCACACTCTGAGGACCACCGCCCTCTGGCAGAAAGGAGGGCGGTTTTCACCGTGCATGACGAGATGGGTTGACTCAGCGCAGGGCCGGAGCAGGTGGCTCCACGCTTAGAATCATTACCGCTCTCATGTTCTAGGCTGTGTGTATCAAGTGCACCGTGTGTGTGTGTGTGTGTGTGTGTGTGTGTGTTTACACACATAGGTTTGATGCTCCTGGAATCGCTGGCTGTATGTTTCTTGGGAAGACAGAGTGTCTTCTGTGTTCATGGTTGAGGGTCCTTCACACTCATATCTCAAACATGTCACAGATGTTTGAATGATTATGCCCCATAATGTCCCCCACTCGGTGCCATGGTTTAATTACAGGCATTTTGGTCCCAGAATGACCTGGGGACCCTGCAGGGAGCATCAGGGCTGCCACTGCTGGAGTGGGGGAGGGGACAGGAAAGTGCCGGAGCCAGCTGGACACCAAATTGCACAGTCTGTGGCCAGGGGACAATTTCTGAGTAGTATTTTATGGGAAATGAATAAACACTAAATTTAGCTGCGACTCCCAGAGGGTAACCCCAGTAGGCATTTGATAATCTGGGTAAATCGAAAGGCCTTCGTTTGGCGAGTAGTTTAATTTCAGTTTTCTTCCCTGCGATTTCTATTTTTGGAAGAGCATAAAAAATTTGGGCCTTGAATAATAGAACTCAAACAAAAAGGAAAATAGGTGAGAGTTGGAATTACTGTGGGAAGGAGGCTGTGTGTAGGCGGAGTCCTGGCCTCCATCACAGAAACTTCAGTGATCTTTCAGTCAGAAAATTAAATTGTTTTATGAGAACTTGATAAGACTGTATTGTATAACATCAGATGTTTGCAAGTTTCTCAAGGTATCTGTCCATTTGAAGGGGATATTTTTGCGTCTCTCCAAATTATGTTTCATTCTTAATGCGTTTTAGTCACAGTGGGTGGAGTGCTGTGGCCTCACAGCTCACAGCAACCTCCAACTCTTGGGCTTAAGTGATTCTCTTGCCTCAGCCTCCCAAGTAGCTGGGACTACAGGTGCCCACCACACCGCCTAGCTATTTTTTTGTTGTTATTGTCAATGTTGTTTAGCAGGCTCAAGTCGGGTTTGAACCACCAGCCCCTGTGTGTGTGGCTGGCACCCTAACCACTGGGCTACGGGAGCCGAGCCTGGATGCAGTTGTTATCTGTAAATTTTCAGAAACTGAGTATTCAGCACTATTGTCCTCATTCATAAAATGGGAACAATAATAACTTCTTGATAAGCTCACGTTATCGCTTGCTTTGCGGGAGACTCCTTAAAGTAATCCACATGTAAATACCCAGTCAGTTTTTTGGAAGGGCTGTGTATCTGGGGGCTTTAACCCCTGGGTTGTGGAAACATCAGTCTGATAGGGTGTGCTGAGCCAAGCCTCCCTAAAAGGGACTTTGTTTCTCCAGGACACCAAGGTAAACCCTTTCTGCCCAGGACGAGTCCTCGCTCCTGCACCTGCCCTGGGGAAACAGGCTGTGACTCAGGATTTGTGAACTTCTAATCTGAAGGGTGCAGGATGTTTCTGAAATAAAATGCAGAGGACCTGCCAACACTTCTGCTTTCAGTTACTTCGTGTTAGCAGTACCGTATTTTCAGTCTCCACTGAATTGCGGGGAATGGTGCAGAACTATTCTGTGCTTTTCCATAGGGGAAGTATCTGTCCTTGACCGTTAATATGGTTAATTCTAAGTAAAACTTGAATGTAAAGTGTAACAGTAGGATCATTTACATTTGGGGAAATAAAATATGGCTACGAATAGCACCTCATATACACCTGATTTTTTTTTAATGGAGTACAAGGCTTCTTTCATCATATCATCAAGATCATATCAAAACCCAGCTCAGTATCTTTGTTCTGGGGACGGTGCAGGGCAGGCGTGATTGTCTCATTCATCTCTGGATCTGCAGCAGGTGCCCGCTGCAGTGAGCTCTGGGCTTTGTGAAGGAGGGCCCCCCCCCCGAGCAGTGTGGTCATCGACTTCCTCACAGGCTGCTCTCGTACCCACCAGGCTCTGCCACAGCAGGCTGCCATGCCCAGAAGGGAGGGGCTGTCTGCTGCACCCCGGCACTGGCCTCTCCGGGACAGGACACTGGGAGCTGATGTGTAAACACGTAGGCATCTCCTCCCTTTCTATGGCTGGAGTGGAGCTGCTCGTTTTTCCTTATTAGGATGAGGGCGCTGAGTCTGGGAGAGGTTAACCAGCCCGGCTTTGGGTCAGTGAAGCCCGCAGGTAGTCATCTGGCAGGACTGGACTGGCCCGACAAGCTCTGTGTTTGTGATCTGTTTTAATTGCTGGCTTGCCCTGCCATTGTCACATGATGTTTTGTTGCAGAGAGTTTCCCCCTTTTCAAAGTTTGTCTGCCATGAACTAGAAAACCCAGATGGTGACCATGATTGTGGCATCAACATAGTGGTAAATTGTGTCCAGACTAGAATGAGCATAAGTGGAGAGCGACCTTTCCAACTATTGATGGCCTTTTCCTTTTGATTTGGGAACTGTGACCTAAATCATAGATGTGATATTGGGACGTGTCCAGGGAAGAAGCCTCTTCAAAGCCATGAGGCTGCACTTGCTTTTGCCGTTCTCTGGTGGACACTTTGCCAGGGTCCTGGCTGCAGGTGCAGCGGGCCGTACTATGAGGAGGAACATCACATGGTGTCCCGATAATGGCATTGGCCTCTGCTCTTAACGTGATGTTCTCTCCCCGTGACTATTCCGGGTCCCCCTGAGAGTTAGATGTGGACGTAACTGTGTGTCCCCTAGGTGGAGCCGTCTACCAGCCTTGCAAAGCAGAAACCCAGGGAGGGTGTCCAGGCCTGTCCTCTGACGGCAGCCTGGATGCAGGGAGGCCAGAGATCAGGCCTCCCATCTGCCACTAACTTGGTTTGGGGGAATCCAGTGTTTCCTAGCTGTGGGCCACCCTCAGGCAAAGTGAGTCCTCATCTGGCTTCCTCACCCAGCTGCCCACACAGGCCGCGGATAGGACCTGCCATTTCCCCAGAGCAGAGGCTGCCAAGAGTGTTGATGCAGCTCGTGCTGTGTCCCCAGGTCCTGGTCAGTGTGGCAAGAAGTCAATGACCTGACCCCTACAAAAACCCGATCAATGTGGATTCCGCAGAGGCTTTAGGAGAAACTTCAGGACTCTGAATAGGATTTAATTTCTGACTTGGAATCTGTGAAGCCACCTGGTATCTTGTCAAAATGAACCCTCAGAGGAAAGCGGTGGCCCTGCACTCAGGATCTACTCAAGACGTGCACGGAGCTGGAGGGGACAGCAGTGTGGCAGGCAGCCCCGGGAGGCACACCCGCGTCTGTGGATGCTTTGACTGTGTGAGGTCCCAGAGTCGGCTCCCGGGGGCTGGTGCCCAGAGGCCCACAGCCCTCACAGCTCACAGGCAGGCTGGACGTGCCGGTAGATGGCTCTGTGGATCTTCACTGCGGTGTGTGACAGTATGCTAGAAAATGCTGTTGGGATGTAGGAAAGACGGGGACTGTCTGGTGGGTCAGAGAGGAGCAGAAAGCGGCCTTTTCTCTAGGCTCTAAAGTGTGTGGATGTTCTCTGGCCTGGGAAGAGGGAGAGGAGGCAGATGGAAGCCATCGGGAGCCCTGATGGGCTCAGAGGGGTGCCAGGAGGAGGTGGGGCCTCTGTGGCAGCTCGCCAGCCAGGAAGTGGTGCGGCTGGGGCTCTTGGAGTGCATTGACTCCACTGGGTGCATTGACTGTCACCCTGGCGAGGGTTCCTGGGGAAGTGGCAGTGGCTGTGAGACCCCAGAGTCAGATACAGAAGGCCAGGAGCAGTGGTGGCAGGAGGGAGTGGGCGTGATCTCGCCTTCCTGGCTAAGCTTGGCCAGTCCATGTGGGTTTAGACCAGCTGTGAAGGGAAGGAGAATGTGGCCAGTCACTCATGTGGCAGGGTCTCAGGGCAGGGCTGTCGCTGGCCTCTGTTTAGGAAGATGCGACTGAGCAGGTGAGTTGTTAGTGCACGTGTGTATCTGTGATGGGTGTGGGAAGACCCTGTGCATGGAGAAGAGCTGGGAGACGTTCTGGGTTAGAGGTGCAGGTTCCCTGAGCAGCCCTAGTGCTTCTCACTATGGTGTCCCTCAGAGCAGGGACAGCCTCATCATTCTGTGTTGCAGGTGGCAGTGGCCATGCGCCCAGGACAGCAGGCTCTGCTCTGCCCCGCCTAATTCCCGTCCCCTTTGGGACACCTCACTGAGTGAAGGCTCCACAGAGCTTTGTTGGGGAGAGCCAGGGGCCATAAAACCTGGCATGCAACAGGCTACTGAGTGACTGTCACCGTGTGCCATCCCAGGTAAATGGACTTTGTGAGCTCTTGATCAGACAGGAGTGACTGTGATGGCAACCTCTCCCTGCCCGCATTTGTCCTATGTACTT
This sequence comes from Perodicticus potto, assembly GCA_963574655.1. Classification (NCBI taxonomy): domain Eukaryota; kingdom Metazoa; phylum Chordata; class Mammalia; order Primates; family Lorisidae; genus Perodicticus; species Perodicticus potto. The sequence goes on from CAUYRH010097718.1 coordinate 9,576, forward strand.
CTGTGGTCCCCAGACCCCAGGGGCTGGCCAGTCTGTGTCCTGTTGGAACCTGGACACAGTAGGAGGTGAAAACAGGTGAGCGAATGTTCCTCTGCGTTACGGCCACTCCCATCGCTCCCATCACCACTCGAGCTGCACCTCCTGTCGGATCAGAAGCGGCATTAGATTCTCATAGGAGTGCCAACCGCCTAAGCTGCACCCGTGAGGGGTCTAGGCAGCAGCTCCTTAGGAGAATCTAATGCCTGGTGAGCTGAGCTGAGCTAAGGTGGTGACGCTATCACCGGGGGGCGGCTGCACATACAGATCATCATTGGCAGAGAGGTTCGGCTGCACAGAGGGTCATAATAAAACAGTCGCTTGTAGGCTCCTACGAAAACTATTCCCCATCCTCATCCTAGTCTGTGGAAAAATTATCTTCCATGAAACTGGTCCCTGATGTCAAAAAGGTTGAGGACCACTGCTTTACTCAGGAGGACCCCAGGCCCATAAATTCAGCCTCCATCTTTTCTGTACCTGCCCCCACCAGCGGCATAGGCCAGGGAGCAACACAGCCATGCTGACTGGATGTACTCCACACACACGACCCCCAGGTTCACATGGGTTCCAGAATTGCCTGTCTGGACATGATGCCTGCCTAGGTCTCCGGACTATTCATTCTCCCACTTGGGGTCCCTTCTGTATTCTCAGGGGCCCTGACCCCCATTCTGCCGAGGGATTAGACATGGTCAGTGGAGAATTCTCGCCCACCTGTGAATGTGCATGCAGCCTGCTCCCTGCCCAGGGCCAGCCTCTCCCTGCACCCCAGACCTCCCTGCCTGCCCTACCAGTGTGGAAGCACCCTGGCCTTTCCTTCTTGTTCATGAACCTTCAGATATTGGCCTTGACTGTGTTGCCCCCACTGTTTCACAAAAGCACCAGCATTCATCTTTTGGGGAAATACACTTAGGTGTGTCACTTCCTGATAAGCAAGTGGAGAAACTGGCAGGACCTGCTCCTTGCCCCTCCTCTTTTCCTGAGATGGGTCAGCCCAATGCCACATCCATCACCCAAGTGACCAGGGTTGAATGCTGGGGCCTGGATTAGATTCCCGGGGTCACATTTCCAGTCTGCCACTTAATAGCTGTTTGACTTTGGGCAGTTTGCTTAATTTCTATGCATCTTAGCCTTCCTTTGCATGAAAAGGAGGCAACAATGGCATCTAAGCAGTAGGTGGGTCATGACCATTAAACAAGCTAACCTGGGCAGGGCACTCAGGCCAGTGCCCAGCATACAGTAAACGCCCTTTACTTTTAAAATTTGTTTATTTTTCAAATGGACAAATACAAGTTGTATATATTTATGGTGTACACTGTGATGTTTTGAAATATGTGTACACTTGGGGATGGCAAAGTTGAACTAATTAACATGTGCATTCCTCGCACACTCACTAAGTTTCTACAGGGGCAGGGGTTAAAGTCTCTTCTAGTGCTTTCCAGGTGCACAGTGCGTGGTTATTGGCTGTGGTCCCTGTGTGGTGCGTGGACTTCCTGAGTCCACTTCTTCTGCCCCACCGGGCAGCCGCTGTCATACTCTCTGCTTCTGTGAGTTAACTTTTTTCATTATCCATTTTGGGGGCAGGTTTCTTTTCCTTTTCTGTTTTGTCTGATTTGCTCACTTTTGAGGTCAGCACCCAGAAGAGCTCTTGGCATGTACATGGTGGGTGAATATTTGCAGCAGGAAGCAGCATGAGGCCTCTGCAGCTCTGGGTGGAAGGCTGCCTGATGTCAGCCCAGGCACCGGCCTGAGGTTTGGGTATTTGTTCCCTGGTGTGCCATGCCCTTTGTAATCTGAGCTTCATGGGGCTTGGACCAGTTATTTCAAAGTGAGAAATGCAAGGGGTAAAAGCTTTTGGGTTTTAATTTGGGAAGGAAGGGGAAAGTGAGAGCTTGCTAGCAAGTATGCTATTTGATTTTGTTGAAGATTTTTCTATTAAAAAATCCTGAAAAGGAACTCAGCACTGTAAGAGCTGTCCAGTTACTAGTAAATTAGTGGTAAATAGAATAAAGTCAGACAGTTATTAACAGAAACCAATATTTCTGAAGAATGATGCGAGCTTAATTACTTTCATTTCCCTACCTGCCTTGAATGCATTCCATAATTGGGCATAATGAAATCCTTATGTGATGAAAGCATTTGCTTTGCTATTTTCCATCAAGAGTGTCAGAATGTGTCCATTGCCAAGATACACGTCTAACTTTTCCTCCATAAATGCAACTTTTCATTTGCATTTATCTTCCAAAGCTCCCACCCCCTCCTCAGCTCTAGGCATCTGTGTATGACTCTGCAGATGTGGCGATGTGGCTGTAGATGTGTACAGAACTGGCTGATGCAAACTTCCTCTGCTGGAAAAAGAATATTAAATAGGGCTTAAGTAATAATATATATTGATTGTGGGCATTTTTGATACCTTTTTATATAGTGCGTGTCTATTTTCTTCATCTCAATAACCCAAAGTGCCATTTGAAATGTGTTAGCCTATGATGGACAAATTATTAAAAGAAGTAACTTAGTATCTTGCATACGTAGCCAAAAGTTATTTTAAAGATGCAAATAGAGCATGATTTTTATTGATTAACTGAAATGCTTGTGGAATGAGGAATTTGTGGGTTGTCACCTTTCTGCTGAGTGACCTTCAACCCACACTCCCCTTCGTTTCTACCTGAACGCCAGGGCCCCAGGAAAGGCCTGATGTATGTTCTATTTTCTGCATTTTTGAAATATAACTCACCTACTGTAAGAGTCACTAATTTCAAGTACAAAATCAGATGGTTTCTAGTATATTCACAGAGTTATACCACCAGTGTCTAATGCCAGAACATTTTTATCACCCCAGGAGAAACCCGGCCTGTCCTTCCTGTCCCCACCTCTGGCAACTGATAGTCTGTTTCCTGTCTTGGTAGACTAACCTATTTTGAGCATTTTCTATAAAAAGAAGTGGCTCGGCACCTGTAGTTCAGTGAGTAGGGCGCCAGCCATATACACCGATGGTGGCGGGTTCGAGCCTGGCCCGGGCCTGCTAAACAACAATGACAACTGCAACCAAAACATAGCTGTGTTGTGGCCGGCGCCTGCAGTCCCAGATACTCAAAAGGCTGAGGCAAGGGAATCGCTTGTGCCCAAGAGTTTGAGGTTGCTATGAGCTGTGATGCCATGGCACTCTACCAAGGGTGACATAGTAAGACTCTGTCTCAAAAAAAAAAAAAAAAAAAAAGAATCATATGACAAGTGCTCTTTTCGGTATGGCTTCCTTCCTTAACTAAGTTTCCAAGATTCATCTGTATTTCGGGGTGTACAGGTTGAGTGTCCGCTACACAGGTTTCTTGGGACCAGAAGTGTTTTAGA
>CAUYRH010097721.1:0-17869 GCA_963574655.1 Perodicticus potto
CTGAATGACTCTCAAAGCCCAGTGGGGAGGGACGGGAGAGATCCTAGGTAGTTTCCCCTTCAAGGCCAGGTCAGGTCAGCACCTGGGCTTTTGGGTACCTACCTCTCCTGTAAATGGAAAAGACCAGAAATAAAGGTCAAAAACTTAAGGAAAAAAAAACTGTATGGTTATATTCATATCAGACACAATACACTTAAAAGCAAAAAGCATTATTGGAGATATAGAAGGTTATTTCACAATAATGAAAGTTTCATTTCATTAGGAAGGCTAACAAATTTGAATGATTACACACTTATAACAAAGCCTTGAAATATATAAAGGAAAACTTAATTTACTAAAGGAGAAATAGACAAATATGCAATCAAGAGTAGGAGGTCTTATCACACCTCTCTCAAAAGTTGTTCAAGAGACAAAAAATATATATATATATTTTTTGAGACAGAGCCTCAAGCTGTCACCCTGGATAAAGTGCTGTGGCATCACAGCTCACAGCAACCTCCAATTCCTGGGCTCAAGCTAGTCTCTTGCCTCCGCCTCCCAAGTAGCTGGGACTACAGGCGCCCGCCACAGTGCCCAACCATTTTTTGGTTGCAGCAGTTGTTGTTTGGTGGGCCCAGGCTGGATTCGAACCCGCCAGCTCAGGTGTACGTGGCTGGCGCCCTAGCCTGTTGAGCCACAGGCGCCGAGCCCGATAAAAAATATTTTTAAGGATATAGAATTTTTTTTTTTTTTTTTTGAGACAGAGCCTCAAGCTGTCACCCTGGATAAAATGCCGTGGCATCACAGCTCACAGCAACCTCCAATTCCTGGGCTCAAGCGAGTCTCTTGCCTCCGCCTCCCAAGTAGCTGGGACTACAGGTGCCCGCCACAATGCCCAGCCATTTTTTGGTTGCAGCCGTCATTGTTGTTTGACGGGCCCTGGCTGGATTCGAACCTGCCAGCTCAGGTGTATGTGGCTGGCACCTTAGCCCATTGAGCCACAGGCACCTAGCCAGGATATAGAATTTTTGAACTGTATGATTAATGACTTCAGCTAATAGCCAATGCAACCAGCAACTACAGAATACACATACAAAGCATTTTAAAAAATTGACCATACACTAGGCCTGAAGGCAAGTCTCAATACATGTCAAAGAATTCAAATCTCATCTCAGTACAAGTAAGTTACAAATCAATAACAAAACAATAACTGGAAAATCTCAATATGTTTGAAAACTAAGAGACTCTGAAATAAACAGGTCAAAGAAGAATGACAGTAGAATTAAAAAATATTTTTAGCTGAACAATAATGAAATTACCTACATCAAAAGTTGTGGGAGCCAGGTGTAGTGGCATGTGCCTATAGTCCCAACTACTTGGGAGGCTGAGGTGGGAGGGTCACTAAAGCCCATGAGTTCTAGACCAGCCTGAGCAACATAGCAAGACCCTATCCCTAAAAAAGAAATAAACGGAACTTGGATCTGTTAGCAGTGATGAAAGGCCAAAAGTTAATGAGTTAAGTAAGCATCCATCTCATGATATAAGAAAGCAAACAAGTTCAAAAAAATTAGAAAACAATGTGATAAATATAAGAACAAAAAATAATGAAATAGAAAACAATGAAAATAGCAAATCAAGAATGTCCTCTCTTGCCATTTCTATTTAACATGGTACTAGGGGTTCTAGCTAGGGGAATTAGGAAAAGAAAGAATGAGAAGAGAGGAGAGGAAAGGAGGAGAAAGGAAGGAAGGGTGGGAGGAAGAGAGGAAGATCCAGACTGGAAAGGAAGATGAAAACCATCTCTATTTGTAGATAACATCATTCATATATAGAAAGTTCTAAGGATACCACTAAAAAACTATTAGAACTAATAAATTAGTTCAGCAAGATTGTAAGATACAGGATCGGTATACAAAAATTAATTGTATATATATGTATGTACTGGCAATGAAGAATCCAAAAATGAAATTAAGAAAACTCTATAAGAGGATGAAAAATATAATATGAATCAATTTAACAAAACAAGTTTGAGACTGCTACACTGAAAATCACAAAACATTGTTGAGAAAAATTAAAGATATAAATAATTGGAATGGCGTTGCATGGTCATGGTTCGGAAGACTTAATATTGATAAAATGGTGATCTAAAGATTGATCTACAAATTCAATGTAATTCTTAGCATAATCTCAGTTGGTGTCTTTCTAAAATTTGACAAGCTAACCCTAAAATTCATATGGAAATTCAAGGCACCCAAAATAGCCAAAACAATCTTGAAAGAGAAGAACAACATTGTAGGACTCACATTTTCCAATTTCAAAACTTACTACAAAGCTGCACTAATAAAGACTGTGTTCCCAGCGTAAGGACAGATATATAGAACAATGGGATAGAATTGAGATTACAGAAATAAATACACTTATGGTCAATTGATTTGTGGCAAGGGTGACAAGGCCATTCAACGGGGAAAGAAAAGTCCATTCAACAAATAGTGCAGGGACAACTGTTTATCCAAATACAAAAAAAACGAACTTGGACCACCACCTCACATCATGGACAAAAATTATCTCAAAATGGATCATAGACCTAAATTGAAGAACTAAAATTATAAAACTTTTAGAAGAAATCATAGAAGTAAGTCCTTGTGTCCCAGAGTTAGCCAAAGTATTCCAAGATATCACATCAAAGCACAAGCAACAAAAGAAAACATAGATAAATTGGACTTCATCAAATATTTTTTAAATTTATTTATTTTTTATTTTTTATTTTTTTTATTGTTGGGGATTCATTGAAGGTACAAGAAACCAGGTTATACTGAATTGCATTTGTTAGGTAAAGTCCCTCTTACAATTGTGTCTTGCCCCCAAAAGGTGTGTCACACACCAAGACCCCCACTCCCCTCCCTCCTTCCCTCTCTCTGTTCTTCCTTTCCCCCACCCCTCCCTCCTTCTCTCTCTCTGCTCTCCCCTTCCACCACCCCCACCATGTCATTAATTGTCATTAATTGTGGACTTCATCAAAATTTAAAACTTTCCTGCATCAAAGGACACCGTAAGAAAAGGGAAAATACAATCATACACAGAATGGGGGAAAATATGTGCAAATCATATATCTGAAAGGGGTCTTTGAAATTAAGTATTTTCACAATTCAGTAATAAAAAGATAACTAATTTTAAACTAGGCAAAGTATCTGAATAGACATTCCTTCAGGCAAGATATACAAATGGCAAAAAAATATATGAAAAGTTAGGGCCTGGTGCAGTGGCTCATATCTGTAATCCCAGCATTTCGGAGGCTGAGGCATGTGGATTGCCTGAGCTCATGAGTTCAAGACCAGCCTGAGCCAGGGCAAGACCTCATCTCTAAAAATAGCTGGGTGCTGTGGCAGGTGCCTGTAGCCCCAGCTGCTTTGGGGGTGAGGCAGGAGGACTACTTAAGCCCAAGAGTGTGAGGTTGCTGTGAGCTGTAATGCCACAGCACTCTACTGAGGGTCTCAAAAAAAAATATGAAAAATTTCTCACCATAATTAGACATCAGGAAAATGCATATGAAAACCACAGTGAGTTACTACTTCATACCTACTAGGATGGCTATAACTTAAAAAGACAGATAATAACAAGTATTAGCAAGGATATGGAGAAATTAGAATCTTTAAATATTGCCAATGGGGATGTAAAATAGTGCAGCTGCTTGGAAAAATAGTCTGGAATGTCCTCGAAAGAATAAATATAGAATTACATTGTGACCCAGAAATTCCACTCCTAGGTGAATAACCAAGAGAAATGCAAACATGTGTTCATACAAAATCTTGTCATGTGCATAGTGACATTATTCATAATAGTCAAAACGTGGAAACCACCCCAATGTCCCTCAACTAATGATTGCATAAAAGGACAGATGTACTGATTCGACAAGATGAATGAACCTTGAAAACATTATGCTAAGTGAAAAGAGGCAGACACAAAAGGCCACATAGTGCATGATTCTGTTTGTATAAAATGTTCAGAAGAGGCAAATCCATAGAGACGGAAAGTAAATTAGTGGTTGCTAGGGGCTGCGGAGAGCAAGGAAAAGGGAGTGACTGCTCATGGGGACAGAGTTTCTTTCTGAAGCGATGATGTTCTAAAATTGTGACGATGGTCTGAATATATTTAAAACCATGAATATATTTAAAAACCGTTCTGAATATATTTAAAAACCATTCAATTGTACACTTTAAAAGGATGAATTTTGAGAATGTGTGCTGTAGGACAATAAAGCTGGTTTTCAAAAGAGAATATTTATGGTGGGAGTCCATTTATATAAGTTCAAAAACAGGTGAAACTAAACTATATTGTTTAGACATGCACGTGGATATGATGAAACTAAAAGAAAGAAAAGAACTATTACCATAAAAGTCAGGATAGTGGTTCCTCCTGGGGGTGAGGAAGGAGCTTTGATTAAAAAGAGACTCATAGGGCTGGACGTGGTGGCTCACGCCTGTAATCCAGGCACTCTGGGAGGCCGAGGCATGTGGATTGCTTTAACTCACGACTTCGAGACCAGCCTGAGCAAAAAGCAAGACCTCATCCCTATTAAAAATAGAAAAAATGAGGCAATAGGATCGCTTGAGCCCAAGAGTTGGAGGTTACGGTGAGCTATGATGATGCCATGGCACTCTACTCAGGGTGACAGCTTGAGACTCTGTCTCAAAAAAATAAAAAAAGGCTCGGCACCTGTGGCTCAATGGGCTAAGGCGCCAGCCATGTACACCTGAGCTGGCGGGTTCGAATCCAGCCCAGCCCGCCAAACAACGACGGCTGCAACCAAAAAAGGGCCGGGCGTTGTGGCGGGCGCCTGTAGTCCCAGCTACTTGGGAGGCGGAGGCAGGAGACTCGCTTGAACCCAGGAATTGGAGGTTGCTGTGAGCTGTGATGCCACCGCACTCTACCCAGGGTGACAGCTTGAGGTGCTGTCTCAAAACAAAACAAAACAAAAAATAAAAATGAAAAATAAAAAGAGCCCCATGGAGGGCTTCTGCAACATCCCGGTGTTTTACTTCTGATCTTGCTTGATGGTTTACATGGGTGTCTGTTTTCTCATTATTTGCTAACATGTACATATATGTTTTATGCCCATTTCTGTATACCTGTTCTATTTTTAATAAAACACGAAAAGTAAACTCATTCACCCAAGTTTATGTGAACTACACTGAACGGTTAAAAATGTTTGGACTGAGCCAGGCTATTTATTCCAGAAATAAATAAAAAAGAAAAGGGTTGCTAGATTAAGTGTCTCTACGATTAAAAGATGGGATAAGAGTGGAGAAAGATTTGGGTAGAGAGGAAGAAAGATTTGACTTTCCTAAAAGAAGTATTTCTTTGGCTCCCGAGCAAAGCACTGAAGAGTGTGTGATAGCGGTAAAGTAAGCGATGCGGGCTTTGTAGCCAAACTAAGTAGCTTCTGCCCTACCACTTCGTTTTTAGTTTCCTCTGCCCCTCAGTTTCCACATCTGTAAACAGAGATTTTAATAGCATCTAGCTCAAATACTATCGTCAGAATTGAAGGGGACTAGCATTCAGAATGTTTTTGGACACATACGTGCTCTGTAACTAGCATGTGTTATTATTTCTTCCTAAAGCTCTTTCTGAGGGGCATTAATTCAGAATACCTGCTGCATGTATGTCACTGTCTTATTTTCCATTCATTATAGATAAATATTAAAATTACATTTTGAATACATTACTTTTTTAGATTGGTCCTGCCTCCTCAGCCCAAAGGAGTCAGTATTTCTGGAATGTTCCAGTGTGGCAGGCATCATGTCAGGTGCTTTACATAAGCCAACTCCCCTAGTCTTCAAATCTATTTTGTAGATTAGTATGTTTAATACAAACTGACACTCAGAGAGGTCAAGTAAGGAGCATAAAGTCACACAGCTTGTAAGAGGTGGAGTCGTGTTTTAAAAACAGGACTATGTAACTCCAAAGCCTTTGCACTTTCCACTGTGCCATGTTTCCTTGGAGTTGAACAGGACCATTGATCACTGGGGAATTCAAATAATTTTCCAAACACTGTTTTATTTATTTATTTATTTATTTATTTTAGGTTTTTGCTGGTTTTTTTTTTTTTTTTTTTTTTTTTTTGCAGTTTTGGCCGGGGCTGGGTATGAACCCGTCATCTCCAGCACATGGGGCCAGTGCCCTACTCCTTTGAGCCACAGGTGCCGCCTGAAAACACTGTTTTATTAAGCACACTTTTTGCTAAGCTGTTTATGTGATTTAACGTGAAGAAAACCTGCCCAAAAGCCTGAGTGCTTTGCGTGCTGGAAAGTTTGTATAACACAAGTATACCATGAGAGAAGATCCAAGGCTCTTGAATTTTGTAAATAACATCTAGTAAATAGGTGTTCCTAGAAGTTGCTTAAGTTGCAATTATTTAGCAGATTTTTTTTTTTTTTTTGAGACAGAGTCTCACTCAGATGCCCTGGGTAGAGTGTTGTGGCAGCATAGTTCACAGCAACCTAAAACTCTTGGGCTCAAGTGGTCCTCTTGCCTCAGCCTCCCCAGTAGCTGGGACTAACAGGCACCTGCCACAATGCCCAGCTAGTTTTTCTATTTTTAGTAGAGACGGGGTCTCACTCTTGCCCAGGCTGATCTCAAATCCTGAGCTCAGGTGATCTACCTGCCTCAGATCTAGCAGATTTAAAAATAATTTTTTTTTCTTAGACACAGAGTCTCACTCTGTCACCCACATTGGAGTGTGGAGGCTCAATCATAGCTCAGTGTAACCTCAAAGCCTAGAGCTCAAGTGATCCTTCCATCTCAGCCTCCTGAGCAGCTGGGACTACAGGCGTACCTCATCATGCTTGGCTATTTTTTTTTATTTTTTTGTAGAGACAGGGTCTTGCTATGTTGCCCAGGTTAACCTTGGACTCCTGGCCTCAAGTGATCCTCCTGCCTCAGCCTCCCTCCCAAAGTGCAGGGATTACAGATGTGCGCCACCATGCCCAGCTAATGTAACAGGTGTTTAAAGTCTGGCCAAACCTCAGGAATACAGTAGTAGGGTTTTCAATTCATAGAAAGAGTAGTACCATCAGGAAGCACATGCCACCAACTCTGAGGAAGCCCAGTGTCAAACTCCTGATGGGAACCTGCCATCCAAAACTGTTACTTCACCAGTTCTTCTCATTCTGCCCCAGGTTTCTGAACATACAAGAGCACCTACCCAGAGAACCACATGAAAGGGCCGAGGTCAAATTCCAGCCAAATCTCTGCAGCTGCAACATCTCAGAAACTGTACATCGGCCCTCTCCCTGCTGGTCTAGATCAACAGAGATGCCTGAGGCCCACTGTGAAGTCACCGTGCTGGGCTCTTCAAAAATCTCCACCGACTGATTGGGTGGACTGCTGCAGCAGAGATGAGCTCTAGAACTAAGTGAGGGAGGGTGGGATCCGGAGGCAGAAGGCAGGCTGGAAACCTTAGGTGTCCGCCACAAAGGGAAGCTGCTGAGAAGTAGATCAGGCTGGTAGTCATTCTAAAAGCGTACAATGGATGGTACAGTAAACAACAGCGTGAAGACATGGGTTCAAATGCCAGCTCTGCCACTCTCAGGCGAGTAAAATCTCTGGGAACATCAGTTTGCTCTTCTATAAAATAGAGATCATAGCCAGAGTACCTATCCCATCATCAGGTCATCGTGAGGATCAGGTAAAATCATGGATGTGAAAGCAGTGCGAAAACTCATGGTGTATAGAAATATGAGGTTATGTGTTTACTTGTTTTGTTTACTTGTGTACGTTTGGCACCTGGGACAGCGCCTGACACATAGCAAGCCTTCAATAAAAATGCGTTGAATGCATGAATGACATAAGTACTAGAGCTGAGTACTGACTATTTACAACACTAGGTAATGGTGACAAAGCAAAACTATTAGATATGCAAAGGTAAGTTTTTGCATCCTTCTTTTTGGAGCCCTGTCCCCTGTCAGCGACCTCATTTTTTCTCACCCAGCCTACTTGATATCAGTGATGACAATAACAGTAGCTGCCATTCATTGAAGGCTTATTATGTTCTAAGCACCAGGCTTCACATCCACCCGTCTATTTAATAGCTATTCTTCTTGGGGAAAAAAAATATGTTAATAGCTCTAAAGCCCAAGTTTCTCATCTAGGCTGGAAGGCAAATCCTACCACAGAAACTGGCATATTCCTGTTAAAAGTTTCTGTTCCCAGGACTCTTTGGGGTCCAACTAAAACCCAAGCTTGAAATTGTGTGGTAAGGGCTCCAGTGCTGCAGCCATGTCATTGATGTGGACAAGGGTAGAGACAGGGAGGTGACTGGGGCTCTGGTTTCTGAGGTAGTCCCCAACACTCTGAGCAACTTGCATCAAGGCCCTGAGACTCTTCTGTCCTCTTTCACAGTTATGTAGCTGGAGCACAGCAGCTGTCATTCAAATCCAGGTAATCTCCTTTCAATGCTTTATGACATTTAAGGGGGCAGATGGAACAACTTGTCAAGATTATCCAGAGCTGCTCACCTGGGCTCACAAATCCCTCTCCTCGGCCAAGACATTTTTCATACAGGAATGGTAATCTCTTTGGCTCCCTGCTCTTCACATTGCTACAACCCTAGATGCTGAGGCCATTTGCCAGGTTCAGAACCTTCTGGAAGTTTCTCTCATACCACTACCACCCGCAACCTCATTCTTCCTTCATAGCCCTAACAGAGCTGGAAAGAATAAAACTATCTATAGCATAAATTGATTACCTTTGGTATCTCCCCCAAGTCTCCCCAAATTCCATAAAAACAAGAGGAAATTGACTTTCTTCTCTGCCATATACACAGTGCCAATCCTTGGGCCTAGTGCAAAACAGGTGCTCAATCAATAATTTTTGAAGAGTGAATGAATTAGTGAAGAGTGAACAAATGAGAGAGAGAGATAAGTAGAATAGAATACGTGTGGTAACTGGTCTCGAACTTTTGAAGATCTGTCATGTGGAAGAGGAAGGATTTCTGCTAATATTAACTATTTATTTTAAAAAATTACAGAAGAGTTACAAGAATAGAGCAAATAACACCCATATACCATCTATCTAGATCCCACCAATTTTATATATGTTGGCATTTGTTTAACCAGTACTTTTATATATATTAGTGTTCTCTATTTTTTTTTTTTTTGAGACAGAGCCTCAAGTTGTCACCCTGAATAGAGTGCTGTGGCATCACAGCTCACAGCAACCTCCAATTCCTGGGCTCAAGGGATTCTCCTGCCTCCGCCTCCCAAGTAGCTGGGACTACAGGCGCCTGCCACAACGCCCGGCCATTTTTTGGCTGCAACCGTCATTGTTGATTGGCGGGCCCGGACTGGATTCGAACCCGCCAGCTCAGGTGTATGTGGCTGGCGCCTTAGCCCGTTGAGCCACAGGCGCCGAGCCGGTGTTCTCTTTTTTGTGAACCATTTGCAAGCAAGGTGGCATGCATCATGCCACTTTACTCCTTAATACGTCAGTGCATATTTCCCAAGGACAAGGACAATCTCACAGATGACCACAGTACCATTATCAAATTCAAAAAATTTAACAATATAATATTATACAATATTATAATCTACATCCTTCCTCTAATTTTGTCAATTGTCAAGGGGGACTTTTGATCTTTTGGCTTTTCAGGGCAGAGCAAAGATTAATGAGTAGACATCTGAGGAATATGATTTTTGACGATAAAATGCAATGATTAAGCCAAAAATTAGGACTATCAATGTATGAAGTGGCCTTTCTCCCACAATAGGGACCTTCCTGTTGCTGGAGGTATTTAGGTAGACTAGATGATTACTGTTTAGGAATGAGGGAGGGGACGTCCTCTATAAGCATGAGCTACAGAATAAGCTTCTCTCTGCATGTACTTCTGCAGATCAGATGCCCATATGCGATTTACTGGGCTTGATTCTTTTTTCATTCATCATTTCTAGTGTGAGGATTGGCCCTCATGTAAATGGAACATTGTTCCATCAATGTTCCTCAGCGATGGAACATTGAAGTTGTTGCATCAACCTCAATGTTCCAGCAGCCTTGAAGTATTTTCTCTGACATAGTCCATAAACAGTTCGGCCCTGAAATCACAATACTAACATGTATTAATATTATATGCTTACTATGAGCCAGGCACTGGTTTAAGTGCTTTGCAAGTGCTAATTTACTAAGTCTCAAAAAAACAAAAAACAAACAAAAAAACCCCCTAGAATGTAGCTATTATTGTTATCCCTATTTTACCAACGAGGAATCTAAAGCTTAGGAAGATTTTGACATCTTTTTTTTTTTTTGAGACAGAGCCTCAAACTGTTGCTCTGGGTAGAGTGCTGTGGCGTCACAGCTCACAGCAACCTCCAACTCCTGGGCTTAAGTGATTCTCTTGCCTCAGCCTCCCAAGTAGCTGGGACTACATGCGCCCACCACAATGCCCAGCTATTTTTTGGTTGTAGCTTCCATTGTTGTTTGGCAGGCCCGGCTGGATTTGAACCCGCCAGCTCTGGTGTATGTGGCTGGCTCCTTAGCCGCTTTAGGTACAGGCGCCGAGCCGATTTTGACATCTTGATTTGTCTGATGTGTTAAAAGATTTAAGACATAATGATCAAGTTGTCCAAATGAGCGTATGTGGAGATTTTTAAAAAATGGTTCAGTTCTTTAAAAGCAAAATTAAAAAAGAAACCAAAACATAACATTTCAAGACTTCAAGAACAGCAGTATATTTTTTTATGTATTTATAGCTACTTTATATTCCTTTCCAAATGGGGCAGTCTAATTTGGAGAGATCTTGTTTTGAGGGAATTCTCTATTTTCATATTCCCTGACTTTCTCATTGTCATTGTTGTAATGATTATTTTGATTTTAGACGTATGCTTTTCACTTTAGTTGATGTTGCCAACTAGGGATCAGAGACTCTGCTAGGGACTGTCGTGTGCAGAACAGCTGACTCTCCCTGCTGCACCATCATCTTAGAAGACAGAGGAACCAGGAGGATGGTCCCTTTTTTCCTGGCCTTGTAGCTTTCATGTTTCAGAACAGTTCGTTTCTGGCTCATTCCTACCAGTTCTCCAAATTTCGGCTTAATTGTCATATTCTTAGACAAATATTCACTTCCCTCCCAGACTGTGACCTGTGCTCACTGCCTCATCAGCCTTTTCTTCATCTTCACTGCATCTCACTGCATCATTGATTTTTACTTCATAGTAATTATCACATTTAAAATGATTGTTTTAGGGCCGGGTGCGGTGGCTCACACCTGTAATCCTCACACTCCGGGAGGCCGAGGCGGGAGGATTGCCTGGGCTCAGGAGTTTGAGACCAGCCTGAACAAGAGTGAGACCCCATTTCTAAAAAATAGCCTGGCATTATGGTGGGTGCCTGTAGTCCCAGCTACTTGGGAGGCTGAGGCAAGAGGATCACTTGAGCCCAAGAGTTTGAGGTTACTGTGAGCTATGACACCAAAGCACTCAACCCCAGGGTGATTGAATGAGACTCTGTCCCAAAAAACAAACAATAGGCTTGGCACCCGTGGCTCAAGCAGCTAAGGCGCCAGCACATACACCTGAGCTGGCGGGTTCAAATCCAGCCCGGGCCTGCCAAACAACAATGACAGCAGCAACCAAAAAATGGGCGGGCGTTGTGGTGGGTGCCTGTAGTCCCAGCTACTTGGGAGGCAGAGGCAGGAGACTCGCTTGAGCCCAAGAGTTGGAGGTTGCTGTGAGCTGTGATGACACAGCACTCTACCCAGGGCAACAGCTTGAGGCTCTGTCTCAAAAAAAGAAACAAAAAACTAATAACAACAACAAAAACAAAAGTAATTGTTTTCTGTCTTTACAGTTAGATATAATACACCTTTTCTGAGGGGCTTCATCTGTTTTTGCTCCCCAATGTGTCCCCAGTACCTGGCACACTATAGCTACTCAACAAAAGTTTGCTGGATGAAGAAAGAACAAATGACGATCCAGTTCCACTTTGGAAAAGAATGTTAGCGAAGGAAAACATAAATGAGTAAGTGGTGCCCTGGAGGCAAGAAACCAGTATTGTAGTATCAAAGGTCAGAGCCAGGCAGTGACTCGGTCAAAATGAGGGATTTGGTGGCTGCAGCAGGGAGTTGCAGTTCAGGTTGCCCCAGGACAACAGCAGCAGGATGAAGGATCTCCATTCGGTGCTAGGATGCTGTAGCTAACTGGAAGTACTGTGCTTTCCTACTTCTGAAAAGAAAGGATGCTACAGAACAGTACCCCCGTGGTTTTCTTCACTGGGGACAGAGAAGTAAAGCTTCGCTGATAAGAGTTCAAGAAGGACCTATAAAAAGGCTTTTTAGAGGAGGGGTCTTGCTGGTTCCAAAACAACGTCCCCTCTCACTCTGTTTCACCAAGCTGCCGTTAAAATTTCCACATGCAGCCCCCAGATGGCAGTAGTGTGTCACTCTTGGGTTGCAAGTTCCTGGTCTGTGCTCTGCTCTGACATTTAACCCACTATCCCATGACTGCAAGTTTAGAATTGAGGTTTCCTCTCCCTGTGCTGAGAGGACTGGCAATGTGTCTTCTGGGAGTGACATCATTCGTCTTTCCCTGGTGGTTGGCTCCCATGGCCCTGACTCTTGAAGCTGCTTTCTTCTCATTGCCATCTCTGAACCTCTGGAACCTCCTGGTTCCAATCCTGTTGGAAATCATGACCTAGTGGTTCCTCTAGCACTACATAGTCGACATGTCCAAAATGGAATTCATATTTCTCATCTACCCCCCAGTACCCACCTAAGACCATGCTTGCTTCTCTGTATTATTTTGAACATCTACCTCCTATTCCTCAAGCCCTGGTGAGTCCACCCTCTAAACTACTTCTGATCTGTACCCTCTTTTCCAGTTTGTCAGGCAAGGGACAGGTCCTCACCAACTCTTCCCTAATCTCCTAGTTCATCTGCCATCTTCCTTTCACAATCTATCCTGCCACCACAATCTATGCCTTTACTCAAACTCTTCCCAAGGACCAGAACGCCTCCCTTTTGTTAATCTATTTGGATTCTACTCACATAAAACTGCAGATAAAATAGCATAGCATCTCCTTCAAAAACTTTTCTGGGTGTCCTTCTGGTGCCAACAACCCCATCATACTTTCCACTGCCTGTCTCCAGCACTTTAACCTCCTTTCACAGCTTTAATTTTTAACATTCTGCCTTGCGGGTGATCCATTATTTATATACATGAATATCTCCCTCTAGCCCTTAGCTTAGGGTGGCAATTACGTGGCATCCATGCTTCATCTAACCCCCTCCCACCAGTAAACAATGAGAGACATCACCAATAGATCTTAGTTGTCTCCCCACTGAGCCCAAACACAATCTCAATATTCTTCTCAAAATAGTACTCTAGGCAGAACTGGTCCACGAGATGAAACAAATTTGCCATCCCTGCCCTATAAGCATCCATAGGACCAACAAGAACGCCTTCTTTGAATCCACCACAGCATCTTGGACACAATCTATACTCACTTAAAGACTTCTTCGAAGAAAGGATAAAAAGGTAAAGTAGAATAGAACAGACCCTGACAACAGGAATGCTGCTCCCAGACTCTATGGTTCAATTTAATCAGCTTTTTAATTGCTCCAATGTATTTATATATCTTGCTGGTGATGGTCACATGGTTTGTGTCAATATTTCCCAATGGTATTCAAGGCAGCAACTTACCAAAAACTGCACGATCGAGTGCCAACTCAGCAGACTCAAGAAGCACACACTTAACCACACATACTTTTTCTCAATCTAACATTCAGACTCGTAAATCTGTCTTTCCATTCTGCTTTCAGATTTTCAGCACATTTAAAAATATCAAAAAGGGGGTACACGATATTGGTCTTAGTTAATCCATGCTGGAGCACTCTTTTAATACCACATTTGCAACGTGCATACTCCTCCTTATGAGAAAAGAAATGATACAATTTATGCTCTTTACTGTTGTTTGCAAAAACATTCCTTAGACATTTGCATATGTGTGTGTGTGCGGGTATGTATGTATGTGTGTATGCAGGGTTTTTTTTTTTTTTAAGGAAGAATATGTCTTGGTTGTGTGAGAACTTTTAAATTTCAAGGACAAACTTGAGTTTTCACTTCTTTCACACTTTCACAGATGTCTGACTGTACTTATAAAGAATTTCCGGAATCCAATGGGATGCTAAGCAAATGTTTAGTTGCAGCAAGCTGCAAAGGGAAAAAAGCTACATTTTGGTCACAGGGCTATATTCATTACTAAATGCTGATGCCAAACAATTGTTCCCAAATCCTTGCCCTTGTATACCACAAATCATCAATATTTAAAAACCCACCATGGGCTCGGCGCCTGTTGCTCAGCAGCTAGGGCACCAGCCACATACACCAGAGCTGGCGGGTTCGAATCCAGCCCAGGCCTGCCAAACAACAATGACAACTACAACCAAAAAGTAGCCGGGCGTTGTGGCAGGAACCTGTAGTCCCAGCTACTTGGGAGGCCGAGGCAAGTGAATCACTTAAGCCCAGGAGTTGGAGGTTGCTGTGAGCTGTAATGCCATTGCACTCTAACCAGAGTGACGTAGTGAGACTCTGTCTCAAAAAAAAATCCCACCATGAACCCTGATTTAAGCAAATTGTAGGATAAAGGACTTACAAGACAATTGGACAAATGTAAATACTGAATGGATAGTTGATAATATTAAGAAATTGTTGTTAAATTTTTTATCAACTTATGTACAAATAGAACCTAAGGCCATGCAAGAGAAAGATGGAGTCACACCTGCTGGCTATCAATTTGCTTAATAGTTCATCACTTTGAGACTGTATATTGTGACTTGCTCTATAATTAAGGAATCTTCTCATCTTAACTTAGGCATTCTTTCCTACTGACTCCAAACTTTTAGACAAAGTTTAACTTTATCATGTTAATCATTTTTAAGTGTGATAATGGTATTGCAGTTTTTTTTAAATAAATGGGTCCTCAGTTTGTGGAGATATATATGGAAGTATTTACAGATGAAATCATATGATGTCTCAGATTTGCCTTAAAATAATTCATTGTATAGGGAGCACACAATGGACGGAGGAATGGAGGAAATGAGATTAAACACGTTGATAATTGTTGAAGCTCGTTGATGGGCACACACTCATTCATTGTAACAGTCACTCTACTTTTGTGTATGTTTGAATTTTCACATAATAATTTTTAAAAATCCACCAAAAAAGTGGTAGCATGGTTTGTGACATACTCCCTGTAATATGAATGTCATCTAGGAATAGTAACCCACAAACTTCTTAGTCCTCCTTAACATCATTAGCAAGGATGAATTGATCAAATGTTTTATGATGAGGCCGAGACCAAAAAGAACAGAAATGAGGCAGGGCGTGTCTGAAAAGAGAGGAAGTTAATAAAGGCCTAGGCATGGACTCACATCAGAGTGGACAAGCTATTTCTAGCTACTAAAAGAAGGGGTTAGAGAAAAGGATCAGCTGGAGAGAAGATGCAGAAAGAAAGTAGTGGACTCTGAAGGGGAAAGGTATGTATCTTATATATGCATGGGGGACAGCGGGATGCAGCTAGAATGTCAAGGCTATAAAACAAACAGTCTCATCTTTTGATTAGGGCCATCTTTGTCTCTTCTCCAGTACACTTGCAGTCATGGAGATGAGACATTTAGAATTCATTCTTAATCTGATTCTCAAATCAAACAATAACTCATAGAATCATTTTCCGGTTTTATCCCATATTTTCAAATCTACGAGTCTTATTTTTCTATACCTGTTTTCATTATTTTCCTAGAAGAATCAAAAGTTACCATTTTATTGCTTGTGAATGTTAGATCTAAAGGATCTCCTGTAGATACCTTACTTGTTTTATTCACAGATGAGAAAACTGAAGCTCAGAGAAAGAAACTTGCCCCATGTCATACAGTGCCTGGCATAGCGCTGGCACACATGGTAGAAAATACATATCTGTTGAATCCAGGATTGATACATACCTACCAAGTAAGTATAGCCAGCATCTGCTTTACTGTCATATAGCTTTACTATCACCCCCGCTTCAACAAATGAATGAATGAATGAATGAATAAAAAAGCAAGGCTAGATTGTTCCTGACTTATGGACCTTCTTTTTCTGTACTTCTAGTCTCCATAGGGCCCCTAAGTGCAGGCAGGGCAGCCCTTGGCTGCATATCTCACAGTTAATCCAGGCCTGTCTAGGGCTTGAGATTTGTATTTATTTATTTGTTTACTTATTCATTTATACATACAGAGTTTTACTCTGTTGTCCCAGGCTAGAGTGCTGTGGCATCATCCTGGGTTCAAGTGATCCTCCTGACTCAGTCTTCTGAGTAGTTGGGACTACAGTCACTTGCCACAATGCTCCACTAATGTTTTTCTATTTCTTCATAGAGATGGGGGTCTTGCTCTTGCTCAGGCTGGTCTCAAACTCCTGAGTTCAAGGGATCCTCCTTCCTCGGCCTCCCAGAGTGCGAGGATTACAATCTTGAGCCACAGCACCTGGCCAGGACTTGAGATTTGTCCATCAGCTTCCTTAGTGCCCCCAGTATAGGCTAGCCTTATTGTGGGCTGCATGGCAGAGTGTACAGCAACCCTCACACGTTAAAAGTTTATACCACACTCTCATCTTGAGAAAAGAGTGAATTTGGGGTCTAAACTACCTATTTTACTGTCGAGGAGTGGGTATCCATCCTTATTTTTCCAGTTACTATCTTCCCCAGCACTGAGGGAAGGGTGGAAAGAAAGAAAAGAAAAAAACTACTTGTGATTTTAAGTGTCTTTAAAAGCATAAATAAGAGTTATTCCTAGCTGGATTTATGCCATAGCATTATTTTTTTTTCTAAAAACAGTGTAATTGGAAAATGCTATGTCATTATAAATTCAGTACAAAGGTGAATATTACACAATAATATGATATTATAAAAGCAGGAGATATTGTTACCCACCAGAATTGTCATTTTCACACAAGAAGGGAGAAGAAATTGGTTCCAGAATAATAGTATGTGCAATCACAGCTACCATTTATTGAAATTCACTGTGTTAAGCATTTTACATGTTTGATTTCATCAACACCTTATAACCCTGTGAGGGAGGGTCCTTTTATTAACGTTTTATAGAGAAGGACTGAGGCTTGGATAGATAAAGTTAAAAAATCTCCCCAAAAAGTAGAACCAAAAGACAAATAAATGGAACATGGGAGGAAAATATATGAAAATTAGAGAATAAGTCTAGGATGTCCAATATCCAACTAGTAGAAATTCTAAAGATAGAGAAAATAGAAGGGAATATATTATATGAGAAATAATATGCACATATAAAAGAATGTCTCAAAAATGAAGGGATGAGTTTTTAGATTGAATGAACTCACAAAAACCCAGCCCAGTAAATGCAAGAAGATCCACAATAAGGTACAGTAGAACCTCGCTAGTTGACCACCTACATTGAGCACCTCCTTAAATTGACCTAGTTTTCATAGAACAGACATGCACCACATCACCTATCAGTACAGTAGGCCTAGTTCCTTATGTTGACCACCTCAGTATGTTGACCAGTTTGTTACAGCCCCTTGGGTGATCAATTTATAGATGTTCTACTGTATAACATTAAATTTTAAACAAGTAGGGACCAAGAGAAAATCTTGCAGAGAAAAAAAGTTACATTTAGAAAATTAGAAATCAATAATGAATCAGACTTTTCCAAAGCATCACTAGCAGCAAGAACACATTGGAATAATGCTTTCAGAATTCTGAGAGGAAATTATTTCCAATTAGTAATCCTTCATCTAGTGAAAATATTAATCATGTGTAGTGATTAAGAAAATGCTATGAGGGCTATCTCTCACAGTACAATCAAAATGTTTCTGATTGTATATGAAGCACATTCTGC
>CAUYRH010097722.1:0-44201 GCA_963574655.1 Perodicticus potto
GTCCTCTTGCCTGGAGGTTTAGTTCTTCCTCTACTTATAATTCTTTCCTATAAATAAATCCTCCTCTACTTATAATTCTTTCCTATAAATAAATCCTAACTTACCACCACTATTGTGGTCCGTCGATTCCTTCTTCGAATCGCTGAGACCAAGAGCCTGAAATTCTGGCATCACCAGCACTCCGGGAGCCCGAGGCAGGTGGATTGCCGGAGCTTGGTAGTTGGACACCAGCCCGAGCAAGAAGGAGACCCTGTCTTTAAATAAACAGCCGGTGGGGCCGCAGGTGCCTGTGGTCCCAGAAGACAAGAGCCCAAGAGACTGAAGTTGCTGCGAGCTGTTATGCCAGGGCACGCACTCTATCGACGGTGACAAAATGAGACTCTGTCTCAAAAATTAAAAATAAATTAAATAAAATAAAAGTGGTGCGTGCATCAGACAAAACCAAACCGTAGTGGTTTGGGATGCACATTCATACTAGCCATTATAAATATACGTGTATACATGTGTATGTACATATACACATGTGTGTGATAACACGGTAACGAAAAGTGAGAAGGAGGGACCCTGGAGTCCGGAGAGCAGCTGCTGAGTCAGGACGAAGGCTGCGAGGGAGGATGTGGAGATGGCTAGCAGGTTCTGTTCCTCGGCCTGGCTAACAGTGACAAATGTGTTCCCTTTGTGACACTTCATTAAGCTATATTTTTATTTTGTTCACTTTTCTGTCACTCTTGTACACAGTAAGAAAGGTTTGACAAACATTGGTGGACACTTGTGCGATCCTCGGTGGAAGAAAATATGGACGGAAACACACAAAAGTGCTTACAGTGGATGGTGGGATTACTGAGTTTTTCAAATTTATTTATTTTATGTAATTTTATTTTATTTTATTTATTGAGATGTCTCACTCTGTTGCCCCAGGCTAGAGTGCATCTTAGCTCACAGCAACCTCAAACCCCTGGGCTCAAGGGATCCTCTTGCCTCAACCTCCCCAGTAGCTGGGCCTGCAGGCACCTTCCACAAGGTCCCGCTGGTTTTCCTCTTACCGCTAGAGACGGGGTCTCGCTCTTGCTCTGGCTGGTCTGGAACTCCTGTCCACCCGCCTTGGCCTCTCAAGGTGCTGGGATTACAGGTGTGAGACACCATGTCCGGCTGGGATTATTGATTTTAATTTTTATTACACTTGTCTATAATGTCTACATTTTCAAAAATAAATTTTTATAAAGGGGGGAGCACTCAGAGCATTCTTTTTTTGTTGTTGTTTGTTTTTGAGACATAGGTTCACTTTGTTACCCTTGGTAGAGTGCCTTGGTGTCACAGCTCACAGCAACCTCCAACTCCTGGGCTTAAGCGATTCTCTTGCATCAGCCTCCCAAGTAGCTGGGACTACACACGCCCGACACAATGCCTGGCTATTTTTTTATAGCTGTTATCATTGTTGTTTCGCAGGCCCGGGCTGGGTTCAAACCCACCAACCTCAGTGTATGTGGCTGGCCCTGTAACCACGGAGCTACGGGCGCCAAGCCAGCATTCTGTTTTTATTCTAAGTTACAAAGTCACTTTCTAAGCGTGGCCGCAGAGTCTTCTTTTCCCCTTTTATCATTTGGATGGAGACAGGAACACCCAGGGGACAGGCGTCCTCCCAGCGTTCACTCCCAGCCACTGAGCAGGGGGGCGGGTTTCACAGCCGCCTCCCCCGCTGTCTCTCTGGCCTCTCCGGGCGGGGAGAGTCCCCTGGCTGGCCCCAGCTCTCCGGGGACTTGCGCCCCTGGAGACAACCGCCTGGGTCGTTCGGGCCGGCAGAGACCCCACCGAGCCGCTCCGCGCCCCGCTCGCCAGGCGCCCTCGGGCGGCCCAGCACTCAACCCCCAGCCCCGCGGCGCCCGGCGGCCTTCCTGGAGGGGGCGGCGTCCCCGCAGTCCTGCTGGACGCCCTGCCGAGCCCTCCGACCCGTCCCTGCACTCCTTTTTGTTTTGGCCCGAAGTTCAGCCGAAAAATAAAAGATTCACTTGAGTAAAAGGCCAGGATGTGCAGGAGCAAAGAGCTTTAAAGATCAAAAGCCACTTTCCCCAAGAGGGCGACCTCGTGGCGCAATGGTAGCGCGTCTGACTCCAGATCAGAAGGCTGCGTGTTCAAGTCACGTCGGGGTCAATTGCCTGTTTTCCTATCTTAATAGCAGACAGCTTCCGTCTGTGACCTTACCTTGAGAAACATCTTCACATTTCTCTTTCGCCGTTCCGACCTTCAAGTCACCAAAACTGTAAGCCCCTGAAAGACAAAGGCAAGGAAAAAAAAACCAACACAGAACAGATAAAGGCAAATCTATTCACAGAAAATAAAATGCAGTACAAATAAAGTGCTTTTCTAATTTTCGGTTAATATGAGGGTACAAATGCATGGGTTGCACTGTTTGTTAGGTAAAGTTCGGGTTGTAGTTGAACCCCTCATCCAGGGGGGTGCTTTGTGCCCTTACATTGTGCCTGGCAGGTTAGGGTTGGGCTACTTGTTTTCGTTTTTTTGGTTTGTTTGTTTTTTGAGCCATAGTCTTGTTCTGTCCCCTGGTAGAGTGCAGTGGTGTCATCATTGCTCACAGCAACCTCAAACACCTGGGCTTAAGTGATCCTCCTGTCTCAGCCTCCCAGAGTTTAGGATTACAGGCGCACACCACCGGGCTCCACAGCATAAGTTACTTTTTAACGTGTAAGAAACGGCGTTCATAATAAGAGAAATGCCAATTAAAATTTCTAACAGAAGTAATTACAAAATAATATCCTTCATTCAGCCAATTTACAAACGTTTTCTAGTTAAGTTTCTCAGTATTGCTTGTTCCTTTTGTTGCGCATTCTTTACAGAAATTCCACTTACTGCTCCATATGTTGGATTATTATCATCAGATAGTGGGTGATTATGTTTCTCTCTGCTCACATCTATCACCTCCTCTCAAATGGTTTCCTCTGTTTCTATTTTCCCCCCTACTTTGGGGCGTCTTCTCGGGCTTGCCCGCCATCTGGGGACTCCATTTTTGGGGGGTGGGAGGGACTTCATTTTTCCTCTTTAAGCTGAGAGCATTGGCACTCTGTCTTTGCAGTTTTAGTTTCCTTCCGATGTTTCTACGTTTTACTCTCCTCTTTAAACTCAGCCAATTGCTCCATAAGTCTTTTAAGTAAATACACATACAAACACACACACATATGGGCAGAGGAGTTTATTTACTATGGGGGCAGGGAGTTCCCAAGTGCTTTTATGTTCTGGAAAATATTCATAAGAAAATGTCTATCCTCGTGTTTTAACTAGAATCTGAACGGGAATAAGGCCTTATATTAATATTAGTCAGGATTTCCCAGAGAAACAGAACAAATAGATTGTGTGCGTAGACAGAGAGGGAGAAGCGAGAGAGAAAGAGAGGAAAAGAGAGAGACTGATTTATCTTAAGGAATTAGCTCTCTCGGGGGGCTCCTGTAGCTCAGCTAGTAGGGTGCCGGCCCCATATACTGAAGGTGGCGGGTTCAAACCCAGCCTCGGCCAAACTGCAAAAAAAAAAAAAAAAAAAAAAAAAAAGAATTAGCTCTCTCAATTGTAGTCCAATGTCTAAAATTTGAAGGATAGGCCAACAGGCTGTAGACTCAGGAAAGAGTTGATGTTCAATTTGAAGGTGCTCTGCCAATTCCCTCCTCCGAGGGGGAGAGCAGTCCTTCTTCTCTTAAGGCCTTTAACTAATTGGATGAGTCCTACCTCATTTTAACGTAATTACTTCTTCAAAGACACTCTCTCCAAATACAGTCGCATTCTGGAGTACTGGGGGTTATAAGGACTTCAACATAGGAATTTGAGAGAATACAATTCAGCCCATAAGAGCCACCAATTGGGATTTTTAAATCGTTAATTATTGTTAAGAGTACATAATAGTTGTATATATTCATAGGGTACATGTGACGTTTTGACACATGTCTACAATGTGAATTAATCAAATCGGGGTAATTAGGGAATCCATCTCCTAAGGCATTTATCGTTTCTTTGTGTTACGAACATTCCAATTCCACTCTCTCAGTTATTTTAAAGTATACCCTAACTTATTGTTAATTATAATTACTTGGTTGTGCTATCAGATATTGTTCATTCTATCTATCTAAATATATTGTTGCACCATTAGCCATCCCCACTTTATCCTCTCTACCCGCTACCCTTCCTACCCTCTGGTAACCATCATCCTGCTATCTCTGTGAGTCAATTATTTGTAATATCTAGTTCCCACAGAGGAACAAGATTTGTCTTTCTGTGCTTGGCTTATTTCATTTGACATAATGTTCTCCATTTCCCTTCATGTTGTGGCAGGTGACAGGATTTCATTCCCCCTTGTGCTGTATACTATTCCATTGTGTATACGTTCCACAGTCTCTTTATCCATTGATCTGTTGATGGAGACCCTATCTCAGCTACTGTGAGTAGCGCCGCAGTAACACAAGAGCACAGATAACTATTTCAGTATACTGACTTTCATTGGATATATACGTAGCAGGGGGTTGCTGGGTCATACGTTAGTTCTCGTTTCAGTTTTTTGACAAGCCTCCGTACTGTTCTCCACAGTGGCTGCACTAATTTACATTCCCACCAACACCGTCTGGGGGGGTCCCCTTTCTCCACATCCTCGCCAGCATTCATCATTGCCTCTCTTTTTTGATAAAGGCCTTTCTAACCGGGGTGAGGTGACATCTCACTGAAGTTTTGATTTGCGTTTCTCTGATGACTAACAATGTTGAGCATTTTTAAATATCCCTGTTGGTCATTTGTATGTCTTCTTTTGAGAAATGTATATTCAAATACTTTGCCCAGTTTTCAATTGGATCATTTGACTTTTTCCTATTGAATTGTTGGAGCTCCTTATGTATCCTAGTTATTACTTCCTTGTCAGACGGGTAATTTGCAAACCTCTTCTCCCGTTCTGTGGGTTGTCTTTTCACATTGTTCATTGTTCCCTTTTCTGTGCAGAAGCTTTTTAGCTTGATGTGATCCCATCTGTCTAATTTTGCTTTTGGAGCCTGTGCTGTGAGAGTTATTACTCAAGAATTCCTTGCCCAGACCAATGCCCTGAAGCATTTCTCCAATGTCTTCTTTTAGTTGTTTTACAGTTTCCAGTCTTGTATTTAATTCTTTAATCTGTTTTGATTTGATTTTTGCACCTGGCCTGAGATGAGGTCTAGTTTCATTCTTCTGCATGTGGGTATCTAGTTTTCCCATCACCATTTATTAAAGAGACTGTCCTTTCCCCACTGTGTGTTCTTGGCACCTTTATTAAAGATGGTTTCACTATAGATGTATGGATTTATTTCTGGGTCGTCTATTCTATTCCATCGGCCTGTGTGTCTGTTTTTGTGTCAGTAAAAACTGTAAAATAGTCTTTGTGCTGTTTCAGTTACTATAGCTCTGTACATATAATTTGAAGTCAGGTAATGTGATTCCCATACCTTTCTTCTTTTTTCTTAGAATGGCTTTGGCTATTCTGGGTCTTTTGTGGTTCCATACGAATATTAAGATTAATTTTTCTGTCTCTGTGCCTGTGGCTCAACGGGCTAAGGTGCCAGCCACGTACACCTGAGCTGGCGGGTTCGAATCCAGCCCGGGCCCACCAAACAACATCGACAGCTGCAACCAAAAAATGGCCAGGTGTTGTGGTGGGCGCCTGTAGTCCCACCTACTTGGGAGGCAGAGGCAAGAGACTCGCTTGAGCCCAGGAATTGGAGGTTGCTGTGAGCTGTGATGCCACAGCACTCTATCCAGGGTGACAGCTTGAGGCTCTGTCTCAAAAAAAAAAGATTAATTTTTCTATTTCTGTGAAGAATGTCATTGATATTTTGATGGGGATTGCGTTGACTCTAGACTTTATTTTTTAAAGTATTTTTAGGTTCATAGCAAAATTGGGCAGAAGTACAGAAATCTGTCTTACACCTCCTGCCCCCATTCATGCACAGCCTCCTCCATTCCCAACATCCCCACCAGAGTGGTACATTTGTTACAACTGGTGAACCTACACTGACACATGATTATTATCCAAAGATCACTCATCATGGTCACACGTCATTACTTCCCGAAGTCCATAGTTTACAAGAGGGTTCATTCTAGGTGTTGTATATTCTGTGGTTTTTGGACAAATGTAGAACAGCATGTGCTCCCCAAATGTAGACTGTCACACAGAGGAAGTTCCACCGCCCTAGGAATCCTCTGTGCTCTGCCTACTCATCCCTCCCTCCGACCCCTGGAAACCACGAATCTTTACTGCCTTTTAGAATGTCGTGTAATTGGAATCATACCGTGTGCAGCCTTTGTAGATTGGCGCCTGTAACTTAGTAATATGTGTTCAAGGTTCCTCCATGTCTTCTGCTGGCTTTATGGTAACTCCTGTCTTCTGAGTGCTGTGTAGGATTCCGTTATTCCTGTCAACATCTGCACTTGTCACCCTCTCCCACAGCTCTAACACTATCCCCTGAGATTCTGTTCTGTAGCCTAGAAACATGCACTAATCTCTTCCCAGGTAAAGAATCCCTGTCTTAGCTCATTCGTGCTGCCACGACAAAAACCGGAGGCTGAATAAGTTATAAAGAAGAGAAGTTCGTTTCTCTTAGCTCTGGGGCCTGTTAACTCCAAGATCAAGGTGCTGGCAGATTCAACACCAAGATGCTGCCCTGTTGCTCTGTCCTTCCAAGGTGGGAGAGCAGGGCTGGGGGTGAAAGGGCCAGGCAGCTTTCTGAAGCCTTGTTTATAAAGGCATTCTGAGGGTAGAATCCTTGTGGCCCCATCATTCCCCAGGGTTTAAATTCTAACATATAAATTTTGGAGGAACATACACATTCAAGCCATAGCAATCCTTTACTATTCCAGCTCGACCTTCCCATTTCTCTTACTCTCCTCTTTTTATTTGTCATGTCCATGTCAGGATCCCTAGAAGTTTGACTCAGGGTTCCGGAGACAGACTGTGTGTGTGTGTGTGTGTGTGTGTGTGTGTGTTCCTGCTTTCTGTTCTCTTGTTCTCAGATGGATTAGCTGGAAAACAGGTTGAGGGCCCAGGGCCCAGTTCCTCTCCCTGTTTCCAGGGTACATGAGGCTTTCCCCTGCGTTCAGTTTAATTGCAGTGGCATTTACCCCTCCCTGCCCCCGTGTGGTTCCCTCGATGTCGTGAACCAGTGACGTTCAGTGAACAGCCACCATGAAATCAGAACTGAACACCACAGATGCCACATCTCAGCAGGAGCTGTAATTTGGATATTTTAAATGGCTTGGCTACAACAGAAAACAAGACCTTTCTGTTCACTTAACATCTCCTAAAGTTAACATTTTGATTTAATAACACAAAAATTCTGATATCCTTTAGTTTCTTTCACCTTTCAGGAATCGTACATTCAAGGAATCTATTTTGTGGAGGCTATCACCTAAGAATTAGTTCTATGCAAACTCTTTTAAGTTTAAAATTTTAATAATGTCCTTCAAATGTATGTGTATTGATAAGATGCTCTTCATATATTCATAAATCAGATTTTGAAAGATATGCTTGCCAGGTAATATTTTTACCATTGTAATCTCCTTTTTATTATTAAAAGAAACAGACTTACATCAATCATTTTTATCCCTCAGCTCATCTCATTTCAGATGAATGAATAAGCATTTGTTCTTCCAACACAGAGAAACCAAAATTATAATACATTTAGAAAAACTAGTGCAAGAGTATTTTGGTGGATGGAATATTATTCCTGACAAAGAAAAAGTAAGGACAAGAGGAAAGAACGGCAGAAAATGTGCCTTACACTTATTTCCTTAGGTTTGTTCCACCTGAGCCAACACATCAAATATTTTTAGAAAGTTTAAAAATTGGCCAGGCATGGTGACTTACACCTGTAATCCCAGCACTGTGGAAGGCCAAGAGTTTCACGTGAGAAAAGGGGGTTGAGACAAGCCTCAGCAACATCTGAAGACCCCATCTCTACAAGAACAATTTTTAAAAACCGCGCATGGTGATGCATGCCTATATTTCCAGCTACTCTGGAGGCTGAAGCAGGAGGACAGCCTTGAGCCCAGGAGTTTGAGGTCGCAGTGAGCGATGATCACACCACTGCACTTCAGCCTCAGTGACAGAGGAAGACCTTATCTCTTATCAAAAAATATCCTATAAATTGTTTTGTTCTGTTAATCAACTTATACATTTCCACGCCCCACCTAAATAGGCGCATTGCTTTATCTTCAAAGGAAGGTGAAATTTGAAGGTGGCAGAGCCCTGCCATAAACAAGAACAATCATGCATCACTTCCTGACTTTCTGAAAGATGCGTCCCTAGGCAACTTCATCATTGTCTGAGCACCACAGAATGAACTTACATAAACCTAGATGGTGCAGCCCACTACACACCCTGGCTACACGGTTCTGAGCTGAGCCTGCATAGTGTGTGACTATACTGAATCCTGTAGGCAGGTGTAACACAATGGTAAGTATTTGTGAATCTAACATAGAAAATGTACAGCAAACATATGATATAAACTGTAAAAAACAGAACACCTGCATAGGGCAGCCCCATGATAATTTATGAGACCACTGTCACATGTACTGTCATTGACCAAAACGTCTTTATGTAACATGTGACTGTATTTGATCTTTCCTTGGCTCACTGCTTCTCCTGCTGAGACTGCCTCCTCAGTTCCAGCCAGGTAGGCTCTGGGACATGTGACCTGCCTCTGTGCCCTGACAGATGCTGAGCCAACTGCATTCTGTGTCCAAGGAATTTTGGAAGCAGATGGAGCCCAAAGTGTGTTTCAGAGGGCGTCCTGGACAAGTGCGACCATGAGGTGGAGTCATAAAGTGATTTTTTTGCTTCCTATCATTCCTTAAAAATACATTCCGTTTTGTTGGTTGTCTCCTTCTCATGGATAAGGGAACTAAGGGGGTGGTGGTGAAGGGTGTAAAGGAATAATCCATGACTTTCCCAGTCACTCTGTGATAAGAAATTCTCCCCCAGGCTAGAATTGCAGCATACACCCGCGTAAGAGTCAAATCTCTGAACTTGACTTAAAGTTGAGGCTCCTTCCCTTCTGGTCTTGCAGACCCAGTCTCCAAATTGCTAACTGTGTCACTGACCCCTTCAGAGTAAGAGCAGGAGAGGCGGGGTGAGCAAGGGTGCAGGAAGGGTCTGCAAGATGGTCCCCTGATGTCGCCGGGATCCTGCCTCCGGGTCTGCAGTGGGATCTTTGGAGGCTCCCTCATTGCCAAGGATTCCTCACCTGCACTCCCATAAGACTGCTGAATAGACCTTTATTCCAGCTGCCTGCTCTTCTAGGATTCTTTTCTGGGAAATGTGATCAGCCCCAGGTAACCCTGTGGACAGCACACAAGAGGGCATTATGCACCCAGATCATATCTAGACCACAGGAGGAATGCAGGCAATCCTTTGCCCCAACAAATTTTGGCTGTGTAGACATCTTCTTTCAACTTGACCGTAAGCCACTTGCCCCTTAAGTTTCATACCAATGTTAATTTAGTATCCAATGGGGGTCAGTGACTGACCGCAGGATAATAGTACTATAATTTCACAGAAAATCTATATATTTTACAGTGCTGGCCTGAATTCTAGAGGCAAGTCCCTTTCGTCACTATGAACAGTACCAACTGTGGTTATATTCTTTTGAAGCAAGTCAAAAGCTGGGGGCTGCAAAGGTAAACTTTCTGTTCATGGTAATACTTCTTTCAGGCTGATCCAAATGACAGTTCTGCACCTGTCATTTTACAATCTCAAAGCCACTATGTAATTTCTCAGAAGGTTCCTGATTTCTCTGAATATGGCTCCACTGCAAAACAGTAGTTTGTAGAAGGATTTCTGGGAAGAGTCACTGCAATTCCTACTTCCCAGGTTGAGCTGGTCTGTGAAGTCTGAATAGACAACACCTGTGGAAAGACACAATTCATCGACAGTGACAGACGCCTGAGGAGTGCACTAAAGTGAGGGCTTATTTACCACCATATTCCAAAGCTCTCCAACTGGAGCAAACTCACTATGCTGCCTGTGAGCTTCCCGTGTTGCGGGACCATCAGAACGCAGGCATTTCAGTAGCAGCTGCATTCTGTGTTCTGAAAACATAGCAGGGTGACCTGGAAAATTCTCCTCACTGAAAAGATCTCAGATATTGTCTTTATGTTGCTGGTACACGGCACAATTTAGAAAAATTCCAATTAATCCTAATATTTCTTCTTTTACACGATCGCCAGAATTTTGGATGAATGTGACCTTATATACCTGATTAGATGTAGTTTCTGGTTTATAGACTTGATAATTACATCCGCATTTTCAGTAAATAGTTGAAAAGCACACAGTGGAGTTTTGGGTCCTGTTCCTGGTTGTACTCCTGGTCAAGTCCTCTTAATGTTAGCCACCTGTTCCCTCCCCGATCCTTTGTAGGCCGTGAGTCCCATATTATCCCAGATGGTGCCTCCGTCTGAGCCGCAGGCTACCCTATAGTTTATATCTGGGTGTGTTCGTCTCCTCCTGGGCTCCATATTTTGCATTTTTTCTTCTCCATCATCATCCTCTTCTTCTTCCTCTTCACTCTCTTCCTCAGAATGAATAATACCACATTTCTACCTCTAGTAATTCACTGTCTGAACTAGTGAAAATGTCATCGCTTCCTTCAAAATCTGACCTATCTTCTTCCGCTACCTCAGCTACCAACAAATTATACAGCCTCTTCACCATATTTGTGTCTGTATCATAAGAAAAAAGAAGTCATTGTTGACATAAAAATGGATTTACAGATCTTCTGTATTTTCAGTCACACATACCTTGATCCTCACCAAACACAAATACACTGCTTACTAACTTCACTGTGAAAAACACTTAAAAAAAATAGAATGCCAGCTTTTTCTGGAAAAGAGACCACAACTTGTTGCTGCTGATAAGAAAAGTGTTGAGAACTTCTGATCCAAGAGTGTGAGAAAGTGTTGCAGATGGGTGAGTAAAGGTCTAATAACATAGAGTCATAAACAGTGAGAGTGTGACTCCCTACATAAACAAATATGTAACAACAAAACCACTGTGGGTTCAGGTCCTGATCCCCCCCACCATCATATGCAACTATGAAGCAGCAATAAACATCAATCAGGTCACAGAAGCCTCAAACTCTGGAGGACACATACTGAGCTCTCCAAATGGCCTGGAAAGGCCTCTCTCGGGAGGTTCGAACTATGAGACAAGCAACCTCCCCAGCCCCTTTTCTTCGCGCAGGTCCTTCCAAATGTTAAAAGTCCTCTTCATTCTCCTTCTCTGCCCAGGACCCTCTGTACTCTCAGTGTTGGTGAGAGGTTCAATAAACAGCCACCAGTTTTCAGCCACTACATTTTTTTTCCGGTTCTGTATGGTGTTCTCCCCACAGCTTAGGTCAGCATGATTCTTCTTAGGGACAGAGGTAGGCAGTCAGCCAGAGAGATGGGAGGCTCTCAGTCGGCCCCCACCGCCCCAAGGTTCAGGGAGGAAATCAAGCCCCGGCAGCCACTCGTGCTCACTGCATGCAAGAAGCTGGTGCTACTGGGGGTTCCTTTGGAAAGGCTTGGAGACAAAGTAGCAACCATAAGAAGCCACGTGTGCTCATTTCTGCTTGCCAGCATAATGTCACAAAGCCCCCGA
Source organism: Perodicticus potto (assembly GCA_963574655.1). Taxonomy (NCBI): domain Eukaryota; kingdom Metazoa; phylum Chordata; class Mammalia; order Primates; family Lorisidae; genus Perodicticus; species Perodicticus potto. Next base: position 11,648 of record CAUYRH010097722.1, read on the forward strand.
CTCTGCGATGGCACGCAGCTCTCCAGAAAGATGCCACAAAGACACAACAGGATAGAGCACATGGGCCTTCACATCTCCTGCCTGTGTCACTCTATTCCTTAAGATAAATGACCCCAGTTCTTGCCTTTTCCTACGTGTATGATAACATCTGACAGGGTCAGTGATGATGCTTCTGGAAGCTATCACCAGATGTGCTCGTGGTTAGATGTGATTTTGCACGTACAGAATCATCACCACCTGTATATAGACTGTGAACTGAAATGCTGTCTCAGAGCAGTCTACAGACCTCCCTACAGGGCTGCTCCCAGCTATCAGCCTCCGTATGAATACAACAAACTTGAATTCTTTGAAAGCTTGACTTTTTTTTTTTAAGTCAACAGGTCCAGACAATTCTGACTGGACAGCCACTCCACGCTCTCAGCACCTGGGGGTCACCTCAAAGGTACCTGAAAACAGAACAGATGTGTCCCCTGACCAGCTGCTAGCAAGAGCTGCAAGAGAACAACTTCCAGGGAGTGGGGTGTGAGGGCTGCCTGGCAAGCCAGGCCAGGACTTGAGGAGGCTGTGGGATTGGGCCTCCTGCCCACCTCTGCTGAGCCCACAGGAAGGGCCCTACCAAGCAGCAGCTTATCGGCTTAGCAGCTCCCTACAACTCATCCCACAGCTGTGCCAAGCTGTCACTGGGGAAGATGGCAAAGCCATGGGCATGGAATAAGCCTGGCCAGACTAGGACCCAAGGGACAACAGTAGGGGGCTGGCAGAAGAGGCTTTTCCCAGGAGCCCAGGGTGACAACATTCCTGCCAAAGTGGACGATTGGCAACCTGGGGCCCTCACACGACTACAGTGAGCCAGAAGAAACCCCCAAGGCCTTTGGAGGCCCCAAACACGATGCTGGTCCCTGAAACCATCAGCTCCCCCCACCCCCCACATTCCCTGGGTGGGCCCAGCCCCTCCCTGAACTCTCTGTGAGTCCAGAACAGGCAGAAAGGCCGATGGTGAGAGGCACGACTTCCACTTGTGAGGGATAGACCTTGGGGTGGCAGGAATGGTGGACATCCCCACCCTCCTACCCTTGGGATAGGGGCAGAGCTCCCACAGGCAGGGGCTTTGGAATGGGGCAGAAGGGAAGGTCGGGGGGGGGGCGGTAATAAGAACCCACCTGCTGGCTCCTGAGGTCATAAACTCACCACAGTTGGGATCTTCACCCTTTGTTTATTGGGCAGGTGTCAGGGTAATGTTGGCCTCTTTGGAACCTAGGATTGGTTCTCTTTGGTGGACTACAATTAGAGAAAGAAGGGTATTAATTCTTCCAACATTTGATAGAATTCACCAGTAAAGCCAGTTAGCCATTTTTGGTATTGTTGATAGGTTTCTGATTCATTCTTTTTGTTTATTAAAAAGATATCCTTTAATGCAAACAATGTTACCTAATTGTGTGTGCCCACATATTAATCTAACAAAAAAAAGATATTCTTAGATTGTCTATTTCTCCTTCAGTCTATTTTGGAAGCTTTTGTGCTTCTGGCCTATGGTGTGGTGACTCACCCCTGTAACCTGGCACTTTGGGAGGCCAAGGTGAGCGGATTGCTTGAGCTCAAGAGTTGGAGACCAGCCTGAAAAAGAGCCAGACCCCTTCTCTCTACTAAAAATAGAAAAACTATCCAGATGTTGTGCTGGTGCCTGTAGTCCCAGCTACTTGGCAGGCTGAGGCAGAAGGATGACTTGAGCCCAGGAGTTTGAGGTTGCTGTGAGATATGAGGCCAGGGCACTCTGCTCAGGGCACAGAGTGAGACTCTTGTCTCAAAAAAAGAAGAAAAGGAAGGAGGAGTTTAATTTTCACATGCTTGTAAATTTTCTGTTTTTCCTTCTGTTAGTGTTCTTTAGTTTCCTTGTAATATAGTTAGAGAAAATATTTTGTTTTACCTCAGTCTTTTTAAATTTATCAAGACTTGCTTTGTGGCGTTTGGGCTAACCTGAAAATTGTTCCACGTGCCCTTGAGAGGAATACTGGAGAATATTGTGGCTGCTGTCAGGTGGAGGGTGAGAACTTTGAATGGTCTGAACTCGGAGTTCAGTAATTCAAGAGATGGCCAGGAGAGGGCGCAAGTCCCTCGTTAAACAGTGCACGAAAACTCCCTGCACTGCGTTTCCACCGCCACAAGGGGCCACCCGAACCCGCCTTGGCGGACACGGAATGCGCCTCTCCGGGTGCGTATTCCCTCTGCAGCCTGGGCACCTGCTCCTCCCTCCGCCGCAGCCTCCGAGAGGAAAAACCCTATTCGGGGACTGACAGCGGAGGAGGGAGCTTCGTTCCCGGCTTCTCCAGGACATTTCTCCTAAATAGGAGCGCGGAAGCTTTCGTGGTCAGGACTGAACCCGGGGTGGTTTCCACTTTCTCACGTGGTGCTTGAGAAAAAGGAGGCGGCCCCAGAGCCGGGAGCCCTCGTCGCCCCATCAGCGGCTGGTGTCTTCAATGTCAAAACCAGAATTCAGTATAATTTTTTTTCCAGACTTTATGAAAGCAAACTAACCTGTAATATTTTTAAAATATGCTTAATAACTTGTCTCTTTTTGAGAGAATTGCTGTTTGACAATTACTCATGACCCAGTGATCTTAAATAATTTTTATTTCAGATTAATATGAGGGTACAGACGATTAGATTACAATGTTTGCATTTGTTAGGTAAGGTTCCAGTTGTGGTTGTGTATAACTTTTAATTAATTCCAAATGGCTGAATCACCTTCAGGACCTCACTATGACTGATGAGTTTAAAACTATGTCAAGAAAACTTTAGATCTGGATAATGTGGTATGAAGCAAACTTCGTGAATCATTTTTAGAAGGTCCAAAAACCATGGTGATTCTTTAATACCTATCATTGATATTTCCTGGTGCTTAAAACCATTTAAATGAAATATCTACAGAATTTAAGACACAAGCTGGTGGTTGTGTTTTGTAAATCAGATGTGTGCAATGAACTAAATTTTCTCTTCCGAATATTCAATAAGTGTAATCTCCAATCTAATGATGAAATTAGGATATTTATAATCTTCTTTTAAAAGTGTGTTATGTGCTTGTGTCCCAAAATAATTTAAACTTTCATCCTGGGATCACGCATTATTAACTTCTTTAACTTCAATTTCTTTTTTGTTCATTTTCAAATCTGGAAAATATATTCACATGTCTTGTAAAAGCTGTAGACTTCAGACACACTTGCAGAGTTATTTTTGTTTGTTGTAAGCAAGGCTATAGGCCTTCTAATAAAGAATGCGATTTATTTTTTGTCAAAATTTTTTGATGGAAAGGTTGCTTAACTTTTTCACTTGTAGGCTCGGCGCCTGTGGCTCAATGGGCTAAGGCGCCAGCCACGTACATCTGAGCTGGCAGGTTCGAATCCAGCCCGGACCCGCCAAACAACAATGACGGCTGCAACCAAAAAATGGCCAGGCATTGTGGCGGGTGCCTATAGTCTCAGCTACATGGGAGGCAGAGGCAAGAGACTCTCTTGAGCCCAGGAATTGGAGGTTGCTGTGAGCTGTGATGTCACAGCACTCTATCCAGGGTGACAACTTGAGGCTCTGTCTCAAAATAAAACTTTTCCACTTGTTTAAAAATATCACCCAGCATTGGCTGGGCGCCTGTGGCTCAACGGGCTAACGTACACTTGAGCTGGCAGGTTCGAACCCAGCCCTGGCCCGCCAAACAACAATGACAGCTGCAACCAAAAAAATGGCCGGGCGTTGTGGCAGGCGCCTGTAGTCCCAGCTACTTGGGAGCCGGAGGCGGAAGACTCGCTTGAGCCCAAGAGTTGGAGGTTGCTGTGAGCTGTGATGCCACAGCACTCTATCCAGGGTGACAGCTTGAGGATCTGTCTCAAAAAATATAGATAGATAGATAGATAGATATCACCCAGCATTGACAGTTATATAAAAATTTCTATTCTATTTGCACAAAAATGATTTTGTTTCAGCCTAGTACGCATCCTCATTTGATATTACGTGTGTATGAGTACATGATCAATATTGTTAATTTGGATGGGAAGGGATCTGACTGCAGTGGTGCCACTTCCCCATGCCACACAGGGAAATCCCCGCTCTACACATCCTTCCCACAATCAGGTAATCCCTGTGCCCCCACAGACACTGAAGTGTCACAGCAGAATCCCAGAGTCAGAGAAGGACACTCCAACTCTGTCCCAGTATCATTCTGCCCAGCTTCTGAAGAACACAGGTGTAGACAGACCTGAATTAGTACAGGCACAGGAAGAAATTCAGAACTAACACTGGAACCCTTTTCTGAGGACTTGGAGAGTGAATTGAAGGAGAAATTCCAGGGTGCCTGCAGCTTGTTTGGAAGAGGGAGCTATAAAAGTCAATGCCCTTTTCCACAAAGATTGGCCAGGGGCAGAGGGCAGACAATTTCAGAGTACCTAGTTGAGGAATTAGTTTATGCGGAGAAATAGAAGTCAAACCACCCCATGTTTCCACAGCTGAGATGTCAGAGAAGCATAAGAAAAAGGAAATTCCCCAAAGGAGGTCATGTCCCAATTCTGTTTTGGTCCCAAGCAAAAGGTTTAAAATACTCATTGGTTAAAGTATGGGCGGTTATTGGTAATTTTAACAATATTTATTTATGGAAAGATGACTCTTGGTCTTAGTAAGTGGTAGCACAAGAAGATGTGAGGAAATCTACTTTGAGCAGTAGTTCTTTGAAGTTGATTGTGAAGAAGACAGACATGGGCCACAGACTGGAGCAAACGCAGGTTCCTCGGAGGTTTTTGTTCCACGAATGAAGAGACTGAGTTTAAGTGATGAGAGGATAGACAGAGAAATGATGGACACATTGATGGTAAAAGAGATTCAATTTATAACAATAATGTAAAGTCCTTGGAAGAAAAGAGAGGAAGGAAAGAAAGTGGAAATACTGGGCTGCGGGATCGAGATGAAGTCCCTATTTTGACAGGAGTCACCGTTGGGTAAGAAGCCAGGGATGTTTGTAGATTTCTCAGCAACAAGCTGAAGTACTTCTTCAAACTGAGGAACCGACAGTTGTGTGCATCTAATTCATCTGTGTCATAGAAAATGAACCATTTGTGTAAAGGGGGGGGGAAGGTGAGAATCTGTGAGATTCAAAACTCTGAAATATTTATGCATCATGGTGGAATGGTTTGAATATCAAGTCATGGTAAGGGTTCCAGATATCTAGAAACAGGCACTGGGAATTTAGCGACTGTAATTAGACTGGGTCAGTACCCTAATCTTATTCTGACAGACGCAGCCTTGGACAGGGGGATACTTGGAGTCAGCTGGCATTGGGTCTGGAACAGTTGCAGACGTGGACAAAGGTGGGAAGGGTGTGGGAATTGTTGGTTCTTGTGTGCGTGTGTTGGAATGAGCGTTGGTGAAACTGCCCGTGCAAAGTGAGGAGAGGTGGGACTGATGGGCAGCATGTGGGGCCAAAGCCCTGGAGGGCCCCTGTAGTGAGGAAACTGGTGCTTTACTTGGGAGACTGATCTCCAAATCCATCCACGTTGTTACAAAAGATACAAACTCTCCCCCTTTCCACGTCTGAATAGTATTCCATGGTGTACGTACACCACAGTTTATTCATCCCGTTTATAGAGTTTAAGTGTGCAGTTCAGCGTCATTAAGTACATTCACCTTGTTGTGCAGCCATCACTGTTCCCATCTCCAGGACTTTTCATCATCCCCAACTGAAAACCTGTGCCCTTCTCCCCAACCGTAGCAGTCACCCTTCTGCTTTCTGTCTCTTGTTATCTTGACATTCACATTATAACTGAGCAACTATTTAGTACTTTCAAGTTCTTTGAAACATCTGTGAGTTTCCATCAATGGACAAAACCAAGTATATTTGGACACAAATGTGAAGAACCATTTCATAATAGTGACCCAGTGAGTGTCGTACAAAACACTTTGGCTGTTCCCAAAATCCGGAGCTAGTGCTTGAACTTGGGAGTCATGAGGCTATTATGTGGTGAGTGGTGATTGTGACAAGAAAGACAATACTTAACTCACACACAGAGAGTAGCAGAAATACGTGATCGAATAAAACCTAGAGAGCCAGTGGATTTCAACATAAATTAAAAAGTTCAATATTTTTCATTAGAATTTCAAAACTGAGTTCTGAGATTGGCATCAAAAGCAATAAGAATGATCTGATGGAGAAAAAAAAAAATTTTTTTTTTTTGCGGTTGTTTTTTTGGCCGAGGCTGGATTTGAACCTGCCACCTCCAGCATATGGGGCCAGCGCCCTGTTCCTTTGAGCCATAGGCACTGCCCTGATGGAGCAGATTTTAAACAAATGGAAGAAAAAATCTCCCAGGAACATTCACAACATTACATGATAGCTCCTTACGTCCATCTTCTGTTGTGGTGGTTTCCATGGATTTAAATTTGTAACAAAAGTGTCAGAGCCTCCTTACTTCTTAAGCGTTGCAGGCCACACTGTAAAGGCAGAAGGATCCCTGCCCAAACTTGGCTTGGGTGTCTAGACTGACGCTGCAGCCCCACACCAGGAAGGGTATGACTGCTTCCTACACCCCAGAGGTCTCTGGGGAGAACAGGGTGGCCCTTCACACAGGGAAAGGAGCTGGGGTACGGACAGGCGGGAGCTCCCTTTTGGCCGGGGCATATGTGGTTTCTCATCTTGCCCAGAGATGGATCACAAAGGGAAGAGGACAGCTGTGAGCAATCAGGACGATGAATGTGGTCAGACTCCTCATCATGGGCGTTTACAACAGCCCGGCACGCTGACCACCGCTGCAGGCCTCTGGTAAAAGTCAGTGATTTTCAAGGCAAAAAGATATTCATGTATTTCGAACAGATTTTCTTTTTCCCTATATGTGCTTTTCCTTTTGTGACAGTTCTGTGGTCCCTGAGGCGTGTTTCAGCGAGTGCTTACATCTGGGTGTCTGTGTGTGATGAAAACACGCTTGCCTTCTCTGAGCTTACCTGGGGATCTCTGAACCATGTGGGCGTGTTCTCATGGTCACCCTTGCCTTCTTCATCTGGTAGGAAATTACTGTTGGTAATAAGGGCTTTCTCCTTCCTTTGGAAAGAAGCATGATGAATCTCTGGAAGCTGTACATAAGCTTAGTTCAATTTCGGGTGAACATCTTTCAGTGATCTGATGTGTGCAAACATTTTTGTTTAAGCAGTGAGAGGGGTGAGGATCCAACATGCCCCCGGTGTCTTCCCAGAGACTTTCCTAAAGTACTTTAATTCTTCATCTTCACAGTGACCTCATAGGCCAATGTCAGTTACACAGATAACAAGCTGAGGTTCCCTGGAGGTACCACAGTTCATAGGAAGAGGCTGAGACAAAAGTAACGTAGACCAAAAAAACCAACCCACCGCCATTGTGCAGTGGGTTTGGAGGACACGTGACTGAGAGGAACCGACAGTTGTGTGTAACTCAGGGATGCTGAGGCCCAGCTGTGGCAGCTGCTGACAGCCTTGAATTTGATGCTGAGACTACCCACTACAGGGTGCTGTCCCAGTGAACTAGAGCCTTCCTGAATTCTAAAAGGGGCTAAAGAGTCTTGTCTAGATTGTGAACTATCGTTTTTATGACAATAAACACAGTTTCAATGGAGATGAATTCCATTTCCCATCACTGTGTCAGCCAGGTAGGAACGGGCTTCCGGCCCCAGTTAACCCAACCCAGCCAGCGTCTGTCCAGTGCCTGCTCAACTCGCCCGCCTCATCAGCACCCTCCCCTTATTCACAGGGAGTCAGTCTCCCTCTTTGGTACTCAGAGCCCTTCACCGGTGCCTCCACTGTGGATGAGCGCCAGCTCTGTGTCTGCATTTCAACCCGGTAGAATGCAGGAGTCTCTGGAGGTACCGGGCGTGAGCCAGCCCACAGTGCACCCCCGGAACTCAAATTTCTGGCTTTCCATAAACAACCTTTTTCCTTGTATGCAAGAGGCACCTATGGTCTTGCCCGGTGCGAGGAGATGGTGCAGCCCACTGAACGTCCCCAAACAGGAAGTTTACCATGTCCTCAGCCAGGACTGCAAAGCCCTGCAGTAGCAACTGGCGTTTTATTCAAGTTGTTAATGAGAGAAAGATGAATACGCTTCACAAGTCAGATCCTGCTCTTGTCATCAGTGTGGCAAATGTTCAAGGTGGAGGCCGTGGCCCAGGCCCGAGGTCACCAGGGTGGAGGAGGTTGTCCACAGCATAGGATGGAGGCTCCCCTGGGTGGGGCAGGAAGGGTGATCCCGGGTAACCTGTAGAACAAAGAAACTGAACGTTTTAACTACTTCAGTATAACAGACCCCAACACCAGCAGCCGCAGGTGAAACCCAAAGAAGCAGGTGTCAGCCCCTGGGGCTCCCCGCCACTGGGTTTCCAAAGAGAAGCATCAGGACCAGAAACTCTACTCACAGACGATCCTGCTGATGGCTTATAGAGGGTTGCCACATGCCAGGGGGTGAACTGCTGTCACCACACATGTCACTGCCTGTCTGCAAAGGTGAGGAAAAGCAAGGGTGTGTGTCCTGCTGGATTAACAGAGAATGAACAGAAATGACAAGTCCATGCTCTTCAGGTGTGACAGGAGCAACTCCTCAGAGAATCTTCTTCAGGCCTTTCTGTCTCAGCTCTGTTTCTCTGAACTCTGCAAGTCAAGTCTGTCTACATTGATATAAATTTACGGGGATAGAGGCTCAAGGATGAAATGATTATGTGCCCAGGGTCACCCAGCTTGTAAGAGGCAGAGGCAGATCCTGTGGCAGTTGGCCGGCAGGCCCGTGCTCCTTCCCTCTCTCACCCTCCCTGGTGCTGGGCCTTCTCCTTCCTGGGGCGCAGAGATCCCTACCAGAGATGGGTATTCCTGGAGTTCTGCAGGGGAGCTTAGAAAGTATTTTCTGACCCCCAAAAAGATGTCACCATAGAAGTTACTTAGGCATAGTTATAATATTTACTCTAATTCACAGGCAGTAGTATAATTAAGTATACTATGAGATGCAGATTTTGTCCTGTGGAAAAATAAGTTGGAAATACGAAATAACAAAATTAAAATAAACATATTTTGGTTTCTAGGCAGATAAGTCCCGTGAGATGTGATGAAGAGACTTTTCACCTCTACAAGCTGCTTGGCCCCAAAGAGAACACACCGTGTGAACTGCTAGAGACAACCACGACCAGGTGACTGCTGACGTTCACGCTCCAGCATTTGACCTCCACGAGTGTTTACCGTTCTCAACCTGCAGTCTGTGATCATTCAGAACCTTTGCACCTGGTGCAAAGCAGGAGGGATTCTGAGGGACCACATTGTTCCAACAGACAGCTAATAAGGATGGGTTATAATTTCTGCAATTTACAATAAATTTATTTTCCAATTCTAAACTGCCTGAATTGCACCGTAAAAGTTCAAGAATGGATTTTCACATATTTAATTGTAAAGAACACACAAACCCCCAAACAGGAAAGGGTGAGGTAACAATGACCACATGTCCGTAACATAGCATTGTCCCCACATAAAGAGGTCAGTCAAGAAGCAGATGCACGGCAGCGCCAATAGCTCAGTGGGTAGGGTGCCAGCCACATACACTGAGGCTGGGAAGTTCAAACCTGGCCTGGGCCTGCTAAAGCAACAGTAACAACCGCAACAAAAAAATAGCCTGCTGTTGTGGCAGACACCTGTAGTCTCAGCTACTTGGGAATCTGAGGCAAGAGAATCGCTTAAGCCCAAGAGTTTGAGGTTGCTGCGAGCTGGGAAGCCATTTCAAGGAAGACATAGCAAGACTCTGTCTCAGAAAAAAAAAGACTGTGGGGGATGTAGTCACACATAGACAATAAGTGTTGCTACACTGTTAGAGTAAAAGTTACTTTGATATTGTTTCTTTTTTTCTTTTTTTTTTTGAGACACAGCCTCAAGCTGTCACCCTGGATAGAGTGCTGTGGCATCACAGCTCACAGCAACCTCCAGTTCCTGGGCTCAAGCGAGTCTCCCGCCTCCACCTCCCAAGTAGTTGGGACTACAGGTGCCCGCCACACACCTGGCTATTTTTTGGTTACAGCTGTCATTGTTGTTTGGCGGGCCCGGGCTGGATTCGAACCCGCCAGCTCAGGTGTACGTGGCTGGCGCCTTAGCCCATTGAGCCACAGGCGCCGAGCCGATATTGTTTCTTTTGATGATTCTTGCAGATAATTTGTTAAAGATTACTTTTTTTGCTATCTTGTTAGAGTGAAGGTTACTTTATGTTATTTAGATATTGGTACATTGTTGAGTAAAGGCTACTTTGATGTTGTTTTCTGTCAGATAAAGTTCACTATTCCATTATAAAAAATTATTAGAATTGTAACTGATGCAGGATAGTCTTTGAGAAACTATTCTCACTGCTCTCCAGAACTGCTGGCCTTCTGACAATAAAGCTTGTTGGACCTAATTTCTGACTCTACGTTTGCTTACCAGGGGCAGGTGGCTGGACCCTTTTTACCCGGTAACAGTACTACCACACTTCACAACAAAAAATTAAAACCAACAAAATGAACAACAGTAACTCCAACAGTAAGTACATCATGCAATCTGAAGGCAGAACTTGCAGTAGACAGTCCACAAGATCAATCGAGAAGCTTTCTTTTGTATTTAGAATGTCCAGCTTACATTCTAACATGTTGTTTGTATCACTCTTCTTTAAAACAGGTAAAATAAACACTTCAAGACTTTTACTGCAAGGTAGAAGTGAGTTTTACTGACCCATTCCCTTCTAGGTGATTCTTCTCTGTTAAGAATGATCCAGAATCTGCAGGGGAGATGGGTGGAAGGTTCCAAAGCTGGAAGAGGGGAGCAAGCTTCAGCTGTCATAGAGGAGGGTCCCAAATAGCCATTTTTGTCTAGTGGACAGTTTCTTGTCACCTGTGAGAAAACCCTGCCCTGTTTAATAAGCACTTGAAATTATTTGCAGACCACATACAACATACAAATACCCACAGGAACAACAACAGAAGCATTTTATGTGAATTTGCGGAAGAGATTCAACGGCTGCTTTTCACCCTCTGAGGGTGGCATCTGAGCATCAGGCCTTCCAGGCATTGGTTTCTCAGTGCTAGCTCCCTCTTGTATCCTCTCTTTCTGAGTTACTTCTAAATCTTGAAAGTAAAGAAAGGACTTGAATAAGAATTAGCTACCAAAGATACTTGATACTTATCCAAAAATAAAACTTGAAAACACCCTGAAGGAAATAACCCTTGAAATGCTGTACTTGTGTTTCACGTGGGCAACTTGCCACCGTTGCTCCTGCACTGCTATCCCTATAAAGAACACAGCCAGTTTGTAGACAGCAAACTACATAAAAGGAACAGAGAGCAGTTCTCACTCGCTTGTCTTAAGCTTTCTTCTCCTGAAGAGCAATGCAAAGGAGACAACATCAAAAAAGACATGGGTTCAGATACCATCGTGGCACTGGTGTTTGTGCACCTGCTCTTCTTGCTGTTGTTGTTTTTGTGTTTTTATTTTTGCTACGTTCTCCATTCTTCTCCTATGAGTCACAAATGCTTTCATCGGGTAAAGCACAATAATAAATATGATTTTCAATACCACCCATGTTCACATCGCCCTAACACCATGCCTTTATGGACTTTGTTCACATCTATAAAAACACATTGTTTGGGAGGCCAAGGTGGGGAAACTGCTTAACGCCATGAGTTCGAAACCAGCCTGGGCAACACAGTGAGACCTGTCCCTAAAAAAAAAAAAAAAATTTAAAATTTAACTGGGCATGGTGATGCCTGCCTATAGTCCCAGCTACCCAGGAAGTTGAAGCAGGAGGATCTGCTTGAGTTTAGCAGTTTGAGGCTGCAGAGAGCTGTGGCCAGCCTGGGCAACAAAGGAAGTCTCTGTAAAACAAATAAACCAACAAATAAAATTTTAAAAAGACACTGTATGCAACTACAAGGGCACAGTTGATTCAAAGACAAGTGCTACCTTGCCCCTTTATCATTTAATGCCTGGAGCTTCCGAGCTGACATCTTTTCCCCCACTGTTGTGTGTGTCCCTGATTAATCTTGCTACACCTGTCTTCCCCCATAAAGCTTTCGTTATACCTTGGGCATATTTCTCAGAGCTCTAACAACTGGATCTATCAAATAGCACCATCCATTCTCTTTACTTTCCTTCGCTTTCCCGCTTTTCGAAGAACTATGGCCCAACTACCCGCTGCTGGGGCGGGAGCGCTCCCCGCTCCGGGGCGGCCGCCAGAGTCTCCCTCGGGCCCCACGAGAGAAAGCGCAAAGCTTCCGCGCTCCTAATTAGGAAAATATCCCGCAGAAGCCGGGGACAAAGCTCCCTCCTCCGCTGTCAGGCCAAGAACAGGCTTTTCCCTCGGTGAGGACGCGGCCCAGCTGGCCCCGAAGCCCCGGAGGTCCCAAGACAGCGGAGCCGGGTGCCCGCGTCCCACCCTACAGAGGGAACACGCAGGCGCCGGACCGCTCCGCGGTGGAGCGGGGGTTTCGGGCGCCTCCTTGCGGCCATCGGGGCGCGGTGCAGGGAGCTTTTAGCCCTCGGGCCCCCTGACCCCTCGGACTTTCTGATTCACTGGAATTGAATTTGCCCCTGTCTTCTAGGTTATCTAATTTGTTGGCATACATTGCTCATGGTATTGCCTTACGATTCCTTTTCTTCCTATGGTAATGTTCCCTCTTTCTATTCTAATTTCATTATATGTTTAAAAATTTAAGTTTTTCCTATTTTTTCCTGATCAGTCTAGATAAAGATTTGTCGATTTTGTTAATCCTTTCAAAGAAACTACTTATGATTTTATAGCCGATCTACTGCCTTTCTATTCCTTATTTCCTTTATCTCCACTTTAATCTTTACTGTTTCTTCCTTCTTCTGACTTTGGGTTTAGTTTGTTCTTCTTTTTCTAGATCCTTAACATGTAAAGTGAGGTATGGATTTGAGAGCTATCTTGAGGGCCATACACAGAATCCACAATGCAAGTGAAAGTATGTTCAACAGCATTAGCCACTAGGGAAATGAAGATCAAAAAACCACAATGAGATTATCACTACATACCTATGAGAAGGGTGAAAATAAAAAATAATCACCACACCAAAAGCTGGTGAAGAGGCAGAGAAACTGGATCATTGCTGGTGGAAATGTAAAATGGTACAGCCACTATGGAAAAGAATGTGGCAGTGTCTCAAAAACTAGACGTGCGACTACCATTTAATGCATCAATTATACTTCTCAAAATATATGCAAAGAAATAAAGACATCAATGTTCACACACACACAAAAAAACTTTATTTTCAATTTTTTATAGATGCTTTATTTGTAACAGCCAAAATCCCGAGACAACCTAAATGGCCATTTGTAACTGATTGGACAAACTGCTATATTCATACCATGGAAAACTACTTGGCAATAAAAGCAGATGAAAATGGATACATACATCAACCTGCAGAATCTTTTGAGAAGTACCCTGAGTGAAAAAAAGCCAATCACAAAAGAACATACTGGTATGAATGATTTATGTAAAATTCATAATATCATAAAACTATAGAAATGGGAAAACAGGTGAGTGGTTGCTGGGGACTAAGGGGAAGGCAATGGCAGAAGGGAGATGGTTGTGGCTTTTAAAGGACAACAAAAGAGGCCAGACAAAAAGCCTTCATAATATATAGTTATATTTATAATTTTAAAATTCTAGAACATGCAAAATAATCAAGAGTGACAGAAAGCAGATGAGTGGTTGCTTGGGTATGGGAGGTAGGAAGAGCGGACAGTAAATAAGTGACTGGGTTAGCGAGGGGTTAGTGAGAACGTGTGGGGGTGATGAATGTGTACGGGCACAGTCATGACTGTGGTGCTGCTTTCACAGATGTACACATATGTCAAGAAGTCAAATTGTAGGCTTTAAATAAGTGCGGTTCTTTGTGTGTTGCAATAATATGGCTTGAATGTATCCCCCAAAGTTCGTGTGTCAGAAACTTGCTCCTCAACAAGCTTGTATTGGGAGGTGGGGCCTAATGGGAGGTGTTTGGGTCATGGGGCACCACTATTACAGTGAAATAATGCCGTTGTTCCAGAAGTAGGGTTGTTATAACAGGACGAGTTCATCCCCTTCTCTTTCTCTCTCCCCCGCCATCTCTTTGCCCTTCCCCCACAGGATGATGCAAGCAGACCCTCAACAGATGTGAGCCCCTTGATCTTGTACTTCCCAGCGTCTAGAGCCATGAGGCAATAAGTTTCTGTTCATTATAAATTACCCAGTCTCAACTATTCCGTTACAGTAGCAGAGAACAGCATAAGATAGCCAATTATACCCCAACAAAGCTGTTTTTTAAAAAAAACATTCTCACAGGATTTGCCAAGCAAACACGAGGTCATTTTTATTAACATTTTAGCATAAGTGGGAGGCGCCTGTGGCTCAGCGAGTAGGGCTCCGGCCCCATATACTGAGGATGGCAGGTTCGAACCTGGCCCCTGCCAAACTGCAACAAAAAAGTCGGCGTTGTGGCAAGCCCCTATAGTCTCAGCTACTCGGGAAGCTGAGTCGAGAGAATCGCCTAAGCCCAGGAGTTGGAGGTTGCTGTGAGCTGTGGCGCCACAGCACTCTACCGAGGGTGACAAAGTGAGACTCTATCTCTAGGGGAGAAAAAAAAAATTTTGGCATAAGATGTATTTTTATATAAGGAACGAATTTAAAAAGTAATCTCAAACAAATAAACAAAATGAGACATAGAGAATTGTACAGGACACAGGCAATTTAGCCCCCTTTTCCTCTGGTCTGACGGAGCCCGGGAGAGGAGGACAGACCCTGCTCTGCCTGCCTCGGAGGCTTCCTGAAAACGCAGTTGCTTCTCTGTAAGTGAGGCCACTTTGAGGGGTTCTTAAAGCAATTGGATTTGCGCGGGCCTGAGAGGTACCCCTTGTGAAGACGCCCGACACCGCTTTCGCAGGAAAGACAGATGCATTTCTGCACCGCGCCTGGTGGGGGCGCTGCGCACGCCGGTGCAGAAAGCGCCAGGGACCGCTCAGCTTTTCTCCCATCTCCGTTTTAGCGGGGTTGCGAGGCCTGCACTGCTGCGGGGCCTACACGAGCTCTCCGCAGAGGTGGGGCTGAGCACCTGCTGCTCCCAGGCCAGGGGGACTGCTGTTCCCGTGCCCAAGCCTGGGTGCCCGCCCCGCCGCTGTTCCCGAATGGCCGCCGGCAAGTGCTCCACCTCTCTGCACTTGGCCTTGACCCACCTGCGTCGCAGGGTTTTTATAAGAGCTGAAAATGACATCGGTGAGGATTTGGCAGAGGGACAGTGCTGCCATCCTGAGCCAGTCCAGTTAAAGGCTGCACCAATTTCTTAAAACTTGGTTTTGTTTCCCAGGTTCCACTGGTAGAGGCAGATAAATCTAATGTAAAAACTGGGTCTCTCCAGCCATGGAGGGCAGGAGGCGAAGCCTGGGCTTCCTCAGTGGAGGAGCAGGGCTTGAGCTGGGACAAGAGAGGCCCTATCCTGCTGGGCATGGAGAACCCTTGCTTTTACACCAGCTTCCACTGTTACAGCCGGGAATTTTTCAGAGGCCCATTTGAATTTTAAAATCTGCTATGTAGGTTTCTAGCATCTCCCTGACCCTTATTTTAATTAGTCTTATTAATTTATCTCTCTTTCCACCTGAAGAAATGATAACCAGGTGAGAAAAAGGAATCACGACCACCATGATTGTATAGTATGGGTAACAAAAAAAAAAAAAAAAAAAACCAGGGTTATTCTTGGAGGTAGATCCCCAGAGTTCAGGTCCTGGCTCTACCCCTACTCGCAGGTGAACTTGGCTAGGTCACATCATCTCTCTGAGCCTCCACTTCCTACTCTGAAAATGAGACTAATGCTGTCCACCTAAGACCAGGAAGAAAATGTGTTGATTGAATCAGTCTCCACACCTCAGTCCCAGCTGGGGAATGTTCTGTGGCCAGGTATCCTCATCTCCTAGTCTTTGACTTTCCCCTGGAACGTGGCCTTGAGCCCTGATGCTGAGGCTACCTCTCTCTCTCCTTAGGCCTCCATCCAATGTCATCCTATGAATTCTCCTGACTTCATAGGATGACACATTTTCTTAGCCAGCCCTGGCTGTTGTAAAAAAGTTACCATAGATATCTGGATATCTTAAACAACAAACATTTATTTCTCACAATCTGGAGGCTGGGAAGTCCAAGATCTAAGTGGTGGCAGATCTGGTAACTGGTGGGTGCGTTCCTCCTGATTTGCGAAGAGCCGTCTTCTCATTGTATTCTCATGTGGCAGGGAGAGACAGAGGTAGGGAGGGGGGCAGGAAAAAGAAAAGGGGAGAGAGAAGGAAAGAGAAAGGGAGGGAGAGAGCAAGAGAGAACACACATTCCTGTCTCTGCTTACAAGGACAATCCCATTCATGAGGATTCACCTTCAAGCCCTAATTACTTCCCCAAGTCCCCACCTCCTAATGCCATCACATTGGGGGTTAGGATTCAGCATATGAATTCTGGGGGAACACAAACACTCAGTTCATAAAAGACATAATTCCCAAAGACAAGAGGCACAGACTGAAGGAACTGAATGGTGCCCATCTCACTGGGTTGTGCTGTCTCATCCTGTCCTAAAGCTTTCTATTCACAGCCTTTGCGTGAAGGTGTGGTGATTTTGATTATAATTTCTGTGTATTGTTTTTCTGAACTAAGGGTTGAATTAAAATTTTTACCATACAGGCTTTGCTCTTCATTACTTAGGCAATCTTTAATGTTTTTTTAAATTGTTTTATTTTCCCCATAAAGTATTTGCAAATACACTATCTTGTTGATGTATTCCTGAGTACCTATTTTTGTTTTCATCCTTTAACTTTTCCTTTGGGATATAAGCTTGAAGTTATTTCCCAGGAAATGTTAAAGAATGAAAAAAATTGAGGTATCTAAGAGTGCATTACCAAAATATTGTACAGTGTAAAGTTTACAAGGATGAGATAGTACAAACAGCATTAATAAAATCTTCACCCAGATTCCATATTTTTAATATGTTCTTCATTGTTTGTTTCCTTTATTATTTGTATCCACTTAATAGCATCCTCTCTTCCTCCCACAGTTTTCCTAAGAATTAAGATATTCTCTTACATAATCACAGTACTGTTATCAATATCTGTAAATTTAATCTTGACACAATACTTTCATCTACTCTATTGTCCCTTTTGTAATTTTCCAAATGACTCAAATATCCGTTATACCTCTCAGTTATAAGATCTAGACTAGAAGCAATGATGCCATTTAATAACAAAGTATCTTTACTTTCCTTTAATTTGAATTATTTTCATGATCTTTCTATTTATAATACTGGCATGTTGCTAGTATACAGTTCCTCCCACTCCCTATATTTAAAAATGTTTTAAAATTCCAGTTTTCTAATATTTTTTCATGATTAGATTCAGATTATTTCTCTCAGTTGAAATACTCAATAATCTTGTATCCTTTTCAAGGTTTCACATTTGGAGGCACGAAATGTCCATCCCTCCCTGTAATGGCTTGGATGTTTGTTCCCCCAAACATCATGTTGAAATTTGATCCCTGGCTGGGGATAGTGTCTCATACCTGTAATCTTAGCACTTTAGAAGGCCAAGGTGAGAGGATCACTTGAGGCTGGGAGTTCAATACCAGCCTGGACAGCATAGCAAGACCCCATCGCTACAAAAATATTTTTTTAAAGTAGCAGGAATTGTCACACATGTCTGTAGTCCCAGCTACTCAGGGGGCTGAGGCAAGAGAATTGCTTGAACCCAAGAGTTTGAGTTTGCAGTGGGGTGTGTTGATGTAGCTGCACTGTAGCCTGTGTGATGGAGCAAGACCCTGTCTGAGAAAAAGAAGGAAAGAAATATTGGAAGGAAGGAAAAACTTTGAAACCTAATGTTAGAGACGGGGCCTACTGGGAGGTGTCTGGGTGTTTGGGTCATGGGTGGGAGTCCCTCATGAGTAGATGTACATCTGATAAGGGGTTAATATCCAAAATGAATAAGAAACTTAAATAACTCTATAGCAAGAAAATAGTCCAATATAAAAAATGGGCAAAGGGCTTGATAAACATTTCTTTTAAAAGGATGTACAAATGGACAGTACAAATCTTTCAAATTTATGAAAAATCAGTATCATTAACCATCAGAGTAGTGCAACTTAAAATCACAATGAGATGTCAGCTTTCCCCTGCTAGAATAACATAACATGTTGGCAAGGATATGAAGAAAAAAGAACCCTTACTGTTGGTGGGAATGTGAATTATTATCGCCATTATAGAAAACAGTATGGAGGTTCCTCAAAAAACTGAAAATTATGAAATGAGTCAGCAATTCCATTTCTAGGTATACATCCAAAAGAATCATTATGTTGAAGAGATATCTGCATTCCTGGGTCCATTGCAGCATTATTTACAATTGCTAAGATAAGGAACCAGTCTAAGTGTCCATCACAGGATGAATCGATAAAGAAAATGTTGTGTGAATACTATGAGCCCTTTAAAAAGGAGTGTCATTTCTGTGACATTTGTAACAACATGAATGAACTTAGAGAAAATTACTGTAAGTAAAATAAGCCAGACAGAGAAAGACAGATACTTCATGATCTCACTTATTTGTAGAATCTAAAAATGTCAAACTTGGCTCAGTGCTTGTAGCTCAAGCGGCTAAGGCGCCAGCCACATACACCAGAGCTGGCGGGTTCGAATCCAGCCCGGGCCTGCCAAATAACAATGACAACTGCAACCCAAAATAGCCAGGTGTTGTGGCAGGCGCCTGTAGTCCCAGCTACTTGGGAGGCTGAGGCAAGAGAATCACTTAAACCCAAGAGTTGGAGGTTGCTGTGAGCTGTGACGCCACAGCACTCTACCCAGGGCGACAGCTTGAGACTGTCTTAAATAAATAAATAAATGTCAAACTTATAGAAGTAGAGAATAGAATGGGGGTTACCAGGTGCTGGGGACGGGGGAGGAGGTGATGGAATGACGAGATCTTGCAGAGGTCGCACAGATTCAGTTTCACAGTAGAAGTGAGTTTTCAGTTTGTTAGTTTTTTTTTTTGGCCGGGGCTGGGTTTGAACCTGCCACCTCTGACATATGGGACTGGTGACCTACTCCTCTGAGCCACAGGCACCACCAGAAGTGAGTTTTCAAAATCTGTTGCATAACACGCTGACCAACAGTCTATGTTAATGTACTGGGTATTTCAAAATTTCTAAAAGAATAGATTTTAAATGTTCGCAACACAAAAAAAATGATGTGCGGTGGATATGTTAATAAGCTTGATATAAGCATACCACAATATATACATATATCGAAACACTGTATTGTACCCCATAAAATACGTACAATTATGATTTATCAATTAAAAATTTAAAAATTTAAATTAATAAAAGGAAAGAAAATGGGTGGTAGGGGTTAAATGACTAATTTGAGATCACATAGAGAACCTGTGGGATTCAAATTGTGGTCTTTCTCTTGTTTAGGGCAGTCTATTCCTGGCCTTGTCAAACCCTTCAGATAACAGGAATGTTGCTGTTATCTGACATGAGAACCTATGTCAGAACTCTTGGACAATGCTAATATCTAAGACCCCACTGACAGGAGAGATAAACCCTGAACCCAAACATGTGTCCCTTCTGGTCAAGATCCCACTCTGATCCTTCTGGGGTGGAGAGTGTCCTGTGTGATTGACCTGCCACTCCAGGGCTCGATGGGCCCCTCCAGGAATGGCACTGCCCCAGGCATTCACCATTGTTCTCTCTTGCCAGTAGACTGGATGTTCTTAGATCAGCCGTGGTGGAGGAGAGCTTATGGAGACACGCCCATGCACAGCCCCACTCCTGCTTCCATGGGTCCTCTGTTTATAGTGGATTGCACCAGCACTGGTGGCTCATGGCAGGGATCTACTGATGACAACCGGACCAGTCTGCCTGGTGGTCTCATACGGTAAATTTTAACCTAAGTTGCGAAGATTGCCACACTCTGCTGTGGTTTAATGTGTCCCCTAAAAAGCTTGTATTGCGAACTGAATCCCCATTACAACAGTGTTGGGAAGTGGCTCCTAATGAGAGGTGATTAGGCGTGAGGGCGTAATGAATGGATGAACGCCGTTGTCATGGGAGCAGGTTTGTCATCAAGGCAGCGGTTCAGCCACCTTTTCTCTCCCTCCCACCTTTGCCCTTCTGACATGGGATGACACAGCAAGAAGCCCCTTGAAAGATGCTGCCCTTTGACCTCTGACTTTCCAGCCTCCTGGACTGTGAGCTAATAAGTTTGTTCGTTATAAATTACCCATTCTTAACAGCAGCACAAAGTGGACTGACACACACAGCGCCCCCTAGTGGGGCTCCATCCACTCGCCTCTTCCGCCAGACCTGTCCGCAACCTTTCACTCTTCTAAGTCCTTACCTAACCATTCAAGCCAGTCATCTTTGTCCATGTACACCGTGACTTCTACCTACTTCTCTCTCTGTATAAAAGAGATGCCCAGGTGTACCACCAGAAGCTCTGTCCATTGGAAGGGTGTCCTCTCATCATTGTCCTTCAGGGCCACCCATAGATGGGGCTATAATGTAAGACCAGCCCATTTTCAGCTGGTACCCACACATTGAACCATCTCATCCATGAAGCAAGGTTGGGATTTTTCTTCCTCCATTAGCTGGTAGTTAATGCCCCTTCCACCGTGTGTCACAGATGTGCACGACAGAAAGTGCTGGGTCATCACCGTTGGGTGAATGACAAGAAGGTCTAGGCTGCCCACCTGCACCTTGTTTATGTCTGTTGGTCTTGCTGGTGTGCTGTATCAACCCTGTCTTTTACTCTGATGTTTGCCATCTGGGGTCTTACTGACCCTGGAAGGATTGCCCATATCAGGGTTAGCCAATTACTAGAGACAGTAAATAACCTGTGTGTGAATGCACTTTTGAGATGCTACCATGCAATCCAGAACACACATCCCCAACCACCTTTTTTATATCTGGGTCACTACCCACCTGCTCTAATCACTCCAGTACCAAAAAGTAGAAATAATTATTCCTCTCTTTTGTTGCTTCCTCCTTCCATCCCCTCTACCCCTAGGTACTGGACATCTAGGGATAGCCCTATGTCCAAGAGCCTGTCAAAATTATCCAAACTAGCCAATTCTAAACCCACTTAGCATGCCTCACTGTTCCTTCCCACGGAAGCCACAACAAAGGCTCTTGCCCACAGGTCCTCCCTCCCTCTGCCTCCTGACTTACCCCAGTGATTCTTCATATGTCTCCCACGGCATTAAGTACTTCCTTCTCTTGGAATCTGTGAGTAGCACAAACTATCTTTTCGATGGCAGTATCTTCTGATCTGTTGGACTTACTAAACTTAAATAAAACCAATATTAGAGCATACCCCAATTCAGATATACCATTTCTGTGTTATTTGTGGATTACTGCTAGACTTGTCCAATCTTACGATGTTGGTCCAAAGTCACATGATGTTCCATGGTCAGGTGCTCGACCTGGCCATGCCAGTACCTTTTTTTATTTTTGTTTTTTGAGACGGAGCCTCACTCTGTCACCCAGGGAAGAGTGCAGTGGCATCTTCATAGCTCACTGCAACCTCAAACTCCTGGGCTCATGTAATCCTCCTGCCTCAGGCTCCTGAGTAGCTGAGAGTACAGGTGAGCACCACAACACTTGGATGATTTTTCAATTTTTTGTAGAGACAGGGTCCCAAAAAGTTGCTCAGGCTGGTCTCAATCTGCTAGCCTAAAGTGATCTTCCCACCTCAGCCTCCCAAAGTGCTAGGATTGCAGGTGTGAGCCAATACAACCTCTCACCAGGAGCTGATTTTGAAATGGTGTGTAATTCCTGGAGGAGAATGACATGACCTGTTCCACATCTCTGGGGTCTGTGTCATGATTTGCATGGTAATTCCACATGGTGTCTTTTGCACTCAGATATCTCTAATACCACAAGGGCTAACAGGTCTTATGGCCTCAGCGGAAGTGCTGCTTGAAACCTGCTGTCCGGCCTTTTCGGGCTCTGTGCCCCACTCAGAGCTGGCAGCAGTCCACCTCGTGTAATATTTGGGTTAGAACAGCTTGCTCAAGTTAGAACGTTCTGCCTTCAGAATCCAAAGGAATGTGCTTTCTTCTTAAGAAGTGGGAGTGTGAGACACTAAACCATCATTTATATTGGAAGGAAGTGTTGACATGGCCCCATTCCTCTGGGCTCCTAAAATTTTACTACTGTGCCACGCCCAGTAGTAAATGGAATAGTAAATTTTATCTCCACCCAGGTGTCCACACGCATGCCACTTCTCACAGGTCTGGCAGATGAACATATTTCCCAGAGCAAAGGCCGAATACTATGTACTTAATGATGTCTTCATCTGTTCTAATGAAGTAATTGGAGCAAAATTCTTGCTTGATTTTGGTGTTAATTCACTGTCATTTTCCAGAATCCATGTGGGTTTTGAAAGGAGCCAACCAAACAAATGGACATACAATGAGAAAATCCAGTCTGTATGCTTGAGGTCATTAAGAGGGTTGTGAATCTCTGCCATCCCACCTGGAATGTGATGCTCTTTTTGGTTTATATCTGGGCCACATAAAGGGCAGTGAGGTAGTTTCAGAGTATTCCACTTGGCCTTCCCCATTTTGGTAGCTTTTATCCTATAGGCCACGTAACCAATCTGGTTTGCCAACTATGAGTTCATCCATTCCAATTATACATTCAAGGTCTCAGGTAGTTACCACTGCATGGGACAGTGAATCCTATGGACTTTCCGTGAAACAGACTTCCATTTATTACCTGGTTCCCAAATTCCCCCGTTCTGGTATAGATGTTATTATGTTGCTTCAGGTCCCTAAGTATTGATGACAACTCAGACCTGATATCCAACAGCCTTGAAACTCTGCAAACTCCTCTCTTCCCAGTGGACCTGTCAATGGTTATAGGTCACTTTGGGGGTAGGCTAGGAAACTCGTTACCATTACCACATGTATGTGCTGTGGTGAGACAGGGTCCTGGCTTCTGGAGGTTATGAGTCTGAAAACTGACCCAAATCAGTTTCCACTTGGAAATGGAGCAAAAGATTATTATATTTTTTAGCTTCAGTTTCTTATCATCCATGTTTTATTTTATTTGATTGTGTAGATTGATTACTACCCCTGTTATCTGCCCATGTTCTATTAATATTCCCCATAGCACTGTGAAAATAAAACACCTCTTCCCTCCTTGCTGTACCCAAATTCCACTTCCATCTTATTGCTCATTATGCTAAGTGATTTCACCTTGTTACTGAAGGTTACGTGACATCCTCAGGCAGCCTAGTTCTGTAACAAATCCCCCGTTAGCCTCAGCCTACCAAGGACAGGCGGCCTCTACCGAAGTTCCCAGTGATGCTGGCAGCCCTGTCACCAACACATTCTTTAACTCAACAGATGATCTTCTGAACCGTCCAATGAAATATAGTGCACTGGTAAGTTTTCCTGCCTTGCATACCCTGCCCTCATACCCTACCCTAGTATGTCCAGTTTTCTAAGTCTCCTAATCCCTTCTTTTAACTTTTGTCAAACAATTCTGGCATTCCTGCTTAGTGTGCTTGTCTATTTCTCTGGTCTTCCAAAAGCCCATCTCCTGACATCCTTGTTAGAGCGTTGAAATCATGCATCACAGCACTGTGCACCTTTCCGACAAACTCTCTGGAACTCAACTGCGTGTTCTGCCGTCCTTGATCCAGCATCCTCTGCGTCCAGTCCCTCACAGACTGCCCTGGTTCCAGCAGGGCCTGCAGTAACTTCAGGGGATAGTTCTTCTCCTCGCTTATCAGGCTTAGCATTTCCCCTGTTAGTTTGGGGTGACTTAATCCTAACTATTGAGCTAGTGGTTATGAGAGGAGAAAAGGGTAGACAGATCCTGACAGGGACACAGGTTCTATTGCATTTGTAGAGGCCTCCATCTCAAGCAAGGCAGAGAACTAGATTTAGACTTGGAGGAATGTGCCAAGTTTCACAAGCCCAGAAAATTCAGAGGGATTGGTATTTCAAGGTCTTTGCAGGCATAAATCAAAACATCCCCCTCTCAAACCCCAGAGTTGTACTGCTTTCCAAGCAGGGTTATGACCTTGGCATAGGGAACTTTCTGGGAACTTGCTAGGAAAATCATTACCCCCAGTAACCCCCCTTGTTACTGAAGGTTACGTGCCATCCTCAGGCAGCCTGGGGGTTGGGAATTCAACCTCAGCCTACAACATAATTCTAGGGCCTGATTCTTAGCTCTTTTACCACCAGAATTCCAGAAGCCCTCTCTGATTCTCACATTTTCCCTTAAATTGTTCATTAATCGCCCCAGCCTGTCCTTGTCAATATCTCCTAGTAATAGCCATTAAATGTCATAGTCCTCAGAATTGCTACTTCCCTCACCATGACAAAGATCTAAGGTATAGCACCCTTCCATCCATATCCCACCCCAGTTCAGCACCAGAGACAATTTTAACAATTACACTGCTACACCCGGTGTGTTATCTGTTCTCTACCAATTACAAGTGATAGGGCCCTCATTGCCAGCAAGGAGGCAGGTAACTCCATAACTTTATTTTAGAGTTTTCTTTCTTAGGACGACTTCTGGTACCAACTGTAAGAGGGCAGATTCCCTGGAAACAGATTCGGAGATGGAGAATTACATACAGGGTAATTGGGTAGCATTCTCTAAGACAGAAAGAAAGCAACGAACAAACAAACAAAACCTATGTAGGAATAACATAAGGAGGACTAAGTGGAGGAATACGTTGAAGTGATGTGCAGCAGATGCCTCTTTTGGTCTCATGAGAGCTCTTAAGTCAAGATGGCCCTTTAGAGAGGGTGCAAGTTGAGGTGAGAGGACCAGGTCGTTGAACTCTTTCACTGAGCAGGCTTTGGTTGTGGACTTCCCCTGGAGAGAAGATGTAGCTTGTGAGAGGCAGCTCCCTGCAGCCAAAACAACTTCTAAGAAGGAGAGACATCAGCAGATGAATATTCTGGCAGCTGGAGGGATGGATGCCTCTGCCACGTAGGGGGGTCCTGGCAGCACACAAAATTGGGCATATCCAACTGTCCAACTTCAGTTGTTGACTTGTGTTTTGCTCCATACAGTTATATCAGTTATTGATTCATATATTTGGAGGCATTATTGTTAGGTACATACTATATAATCATGATGAATTTATCTTCTCTGTTAGCTTTTCTTCTTTTCTCTTAATAGACTCAGGATGTTGCTATGTTGCCAAGGCTGGTTTTGAACTCCTGGCTTCAAGCAATCCTCCCACTTCAGTCTCCTGAAGTGCTGGGATTACAGGCTTGAGCCACCACACCTAGGCTACTTTTTCCCTTTATGGGTGTACAAAGTTCTTATTTATTCCCCTGTGATCTTGTTAAATTCCAGTTTTCCAGAGATTAGGATTATTGCTTGTATCAGTAAGGGTTCAACCCCAAAATCAGAATCAGTAGGATTGAAATATTGAGAAGACTGACTAGGCAAGAACAAAGTCGATAAGGGCTGCCCATCCAGAAGGGCAGGCTGGAAGCTTTTGTACAGTGATGGAGTTTCTTCTTCAGGGAAGACTCGGCTCTGCTTTTAAGGCCTTTTAACCAAATTGGGCCCTCCCAAATTATCTAGGATAATACCCCATACTTAATTCGACTGAGTTTATGGACTTCAATAACAACTACTGCCTTTACAGCAATAAATAGATTAATGTTTACTTGAAGAACAGGGAACTTCAGCCTAGACAAATTGATACATCAAATTAACATTACATCCCCCAACTTCCTTTTTGTTAGATTTTTCCTAGTATGGTGATATTAGATTCTTTGACACCCCCCACCCCATGGGGGTCTATATATCCCTCTGTTTGATTCCATGAAGGCTTGTGACTGCTTTGAGCAAAAATATAATGGAATTGGTGCTAGGTGACTTCCAATCTATATTACAATCAGCCAAGGAGCTTCTCCCTTATTCACTGGGATGCTCATTCTTGGGAGCCCAGAGCCATCTTCTCTGAGTCCTTTATGCTGGCACTCTGCTCGAGTCCAAGCTGAGTTCATCTTTCACCCTTCTCCTCCTGAGCCTAAACATGTCAGTGAAAAAAATCGTCTTGGAAGTGGACCCTCCCAGCCATCAGATCATCTCAACCGAGGCTACAGACACAAAGGGGCAAAGAAGAGAAACCCCTGCTGTTCTCCTTCCAAATTCCTGACTCATAGAACCCGTAAGCATAACAAAACGGTTGTTCTTTAAAAGTTTGGGGGGTGGTTTGTTAACAGAGAAGTGGATAGTAGGAAAACCTGGAATGTGTTTTTCTATCCTTTGATTTTCTAGCGTTATAATTTTTGTTTGTTTGTTTCGTGTCTCTTATAAATGGCATGTTCTTTTTTTTCCAAGCTGAGGCTCAGATTCAGACTCGGGAGGAGGGTCTCAGAACTGTCGCGGTGAATGTTCATGCACAGTGAAGCCTGAGCCAGCACGTCACGTCTTCTGCCTTTGCATCGCATCTTCCTTCCCTGCCACAACTCTGGCACCCGGTTTTCTCTGCCTGGTTGGTGCGAGGTTTCAACTCCCTTACGCTCCTCCACCTGCTGGTACCTCCCCGTCCTCCCAGTTGGCTACCAGACCTGTGCCTGCCCGGAGGAACTTTCAAGTTCGTGTCTGAACCCTGCGGGCGGGCTGACAGGCCCGTCTCGCGGATGGGTGGAGGAGGTTGCCATGGAGACAGGTCCAGGGCCCGCGACCCGGGAGGGGGAGGCCGGAGCCCGGGCTCCGATTGGCTCTGCGGGCGCGCAGCGTTCTCCCGGCGCACATGCGCAGTGGCGCCAAGGCGAGGTCGCCGCGAAGCCGAGGCGCCGGGGACTCCGGGCCGCGTTTCTCAGGTCCGGGCTGGGGCGTGCGACACCTGGCCAAGAAACGCTGTGCTTTCCGGGGAAGGGAAGTGGCGGAGCCAGAAGACCCTGTGCGGCTCGGGGCCGAGCCCGCCACGCAGGCGCCCGCGACGCCGCCGCCATTGTTGCCTGTGGCCTCTCGGGCTGCTCAGGCTGCGCGTCCGCCGGGTCCCGGCGACAGGTAACGATGTCCCAGGCTCCGGGCGCGGGGTCCGCGCAGTCGCCGAGCGCCCGAGCCCGTCCACGCGCGGGCGCCCGCGCTTGCGGCCTGCGGAGAGGGCGAGGGCAGGGTGGAGATGGCCGTGGGGGGCCTAGTCGCAGCGTCGTGCGTCG
Source organism: Perodicticus potto (assembly GCA_963574655.1). NCBI lineage: Eukaryota > Metazoa > Chordata > Mammalia > Primates > Lorisidae > Perodicticus > Perodicticus potto. The sequence goes on from CAUYRH010097722.1 coordinate 38,864, forward strand.
CAGGGTCCCCAGCTCCGCCGCTCTCGACCCTCGGGCTGAAGAGGACTAAGAGGGACGGGCCAGGAAGGAGGCGAGGCGAGCCTGTCGCATGTCTCTGCGGGGCCTCGTAAACAGTTTGCGTTGGTGGCTCGATTGTGGCTGAGCAGAGCCCAGAGCTGGTATTGGTTCTGCTCCAGGCCAGGCCGGTTCTGAGGTTTTCTAAGGGAATTTTGGCTTCTAATATGACCTTAAGCAATTGCCTTCTGTAGAAGCATTTCACAGGCTTCAAATCACAACACCCTCTTCTACTGCTCTCCAGTCCACCCACCTCATCTATCTTCCCAGCCCTCTGGAACCTAGAACAGGCTGGCATTAACATGCAAAGCAGATAAATGGCTCGCCCTTTCGCCCTGACAGTTCCCTTGGGTAGACTGAGCACTTTATTAAGAAGAAATTCTCTCAGTCTGTTCCAAGTAACAATAGCTTTGCAGTGTTGATATTGGGAGCCAATTCAGTCGTTACAGCTTCTGTAACATCAGTGACTAATATACTAAAACATTTTTTTCTGTAAAAATGTTTAATATTTTTTAACAAAAGTTAGAAGTTTAATCTGCCATTTTGCTCAGATTGTTTAAATCATTCGTTCTATTACCACCTTTTCATAGTGGCTTCATCCCCCACCAACCTCAAGCAGATTGCAGGTTTTTTGCCAGTCTAAGGATTTAGGGGAGGAAGATGAAAGTAAAGCCTATTTGTGTTTATCTGTGTACCCTGAAGAGTGTGTGTGTGTCTCTCTCTCTCTCTCTCTCTCTCTCTCTCTCTCTCTCTCTGGAGGCGGGGCTGAGTGCAACTGGAATTTGTGACCTTGTGCTCTAGTTTGTTTTTCAGGGCCTTTTATCCATCCCTACAAGTTCTGGGCTCAGAATTTGTAACTAAGGCTGCTAACTCTACCTTGATTCTGTTCTGCCCTTAGCTGCAGCCACCCTTGATATAGTGTCTTTGTGACTCTAGCATGACACTTCAAGCATTTGGCTTACTACTGGAGAAATAAAGAATATCACCAGATTGACTCTCCTGCCTGTAGCAATGTTAGCCTCAAGCAAGAGGATGTCCAGTTCTTCATGCTCCCAAATCTATCTAACGCGGAAGCCAGAAAAGGCTCAAATTGGACACTACAATTTTGAGAAGGAAACGCTTACTTCAAGACGCTTGCGTGACACTGAGACCTGTCGACAGAAGTTTAGGAATTTTTCGTACCCAGACCTGGCTGGTCCTCGCAAAGCAATGAGTCAGCTCCGAGAGCTCTGCCTTAAGTGGCTGAGACCTGAAATTCACTCAAAGGAGCAAATCTTGGAGCTGCTGGTGCTGGAACAATTCCTAACCATCCTACCTGGGGAAGTTAGGACTTGGGTAAAGTCCCAGTATCCAGAGAGCAGCGAGGAAGCAGTGTCTATCGTGGAGGATTTGACTCAGATTCTAGAAGAGGAAGGTGAGAATTGTAGAGCAAAGAGGTGAGGAATCCTTGGGTGGTTAAAGAAAACAAGTATCAGAGAGCAGCTCCTTTAAAGAAATTGTGGAGAACAAAGATTAGTGAATAAGTGAGAACAAGGCTTTAACATGAACTCCATCCTGAATATTCTGCCCCTTCCAGATTGCTTGGGAGCCCGTGTACATTATCTAAACCCAGAGGAGAAATGGCCTGAAAGAATGGCCAGATATAACCAAATTACCCATGGGCTTACCCTCAGAAAGTTTACCGTAGAAGTTTGCATCATTTTAATAAATCACTTGCTTTGTGAGTTGAATTTTAAGATAACATACTTCCAAAAAGATAGGAAGCGTCCAGAAAACATTCTCTTATTAAGAAAAGAGACAACTCACAAAATTAATATCATATAAGGATTTAGTAAAAAAAAAAAAAATGTGAATTTTCTACATACACTTAAGAGTCCCAGAGCATACTTGTGTTTTGAAGTCTGCATGAACATCTTAGGACAATTCATTGGCCCATCCCTCTGTTTCTTTGAAGGAGTTCTGTTTTGGAGTTTCCTTCTGATTACTCACCTTAAGAAGTCATAGGCATCTATTTGGTGAAGGGTTTCCTGGGCTGTTCAAACAGGACTAATCTCTGTCATGGTCTCTTCCTCTTTCCTAGCTCCTCAGAACTCTGCCCTTTCCCAAGAGACCCCAGAGGAAGACCCCAGAGAAAAACATACTTTCCAGGCAGGGTGGCTAAATGACTTGGTGACCAAAGTGAGTTTGATTTCTTTTGCAATTTGAAAATGCCTTCATGTTTGGGGACATCTTCTGTCCTGGCTCTGTAATTACTGTGCCCTCAAAAGCTCTAAGACTTAAGCCTCCTGGGCCTGTGGCTCAGTGGGTAGGGCGCCGGCCCATATACCAAGGACCCAGCCCCTCCAAACTGCAACAAAAAAATAACTGGGCGTTGTGGCAGGCGCCTGTAATCCCAGCTACTCAGGAGGCTGAGGCAAGAGAACGCCTAAGCCCAGGAGTTGGAGGTTGCTGTGAGCTGTGTGATGCCATGGCACTCTACCGAGAGCAATAAAGTGAGACTGTCTCTACAAAAAAGAAAAAAGAAAAAGACTTAAGCCTCCTTATTGTCTTAGTTAGCCTGTCGAGATAGGTAAGTGTCCTATATAGGAAATGGGCTTCCTTTGCCTTCCCTTGGTATGCCTTTCCTCACCCTTAGACTCTATTACATAGAGGTTAAGGAATCAATCTCCACAGCCAGTTGGATCTGAGCTTTGGTACCTGGCTGTACTATTGAATCTGTGTTCTGGGACAAGATACTTAACCACTCTAAAGCTGAGTTACTCAAATAGGATGTCATTTGAATAGACATAAATAGAATTTACCTCTCAGTTGTGAGGATTAAGTATTATGAGACTTGCAGTGAGCCTGGATTATAGTAAGTGATTAATAGATAATAATTGCTAATAGTCTTTTTCCTCATTAATAAGCCTTTAAAAAATCTAAAAAAAAAACCTTAAACTATCTAGAATTAAGCGTGGCACAAATTTTGTAGTGCCTTCGTGTCCTATGTCATTTTATAGGATGGGAAAGAAACCTTGAATATTGTAAAGCCATCATTTCTCCCTAAATTATAAACCTGATGCATTGCCTTTTTAAAGATACTGACAATTATATGAAAAAAAATAAACATTTAAGAGTAATTAATATTTTTTAACAAAAGGAAGAAGAGCAAAAAGGAACCTTAAAATATGAAATATATCTAAAAGTACAGCAGTTCAACAGGGTGATTATTGGTATCAGTTTTATTTTAAGAAAGACTCTGCATTTCAGTATAGAGCATGTAAAAATATCTTAAAATTTTAAACTATAGCATGCTGTTTTTATTCTTAAGGCAAAGCTTAAAAAGTAAAACCATTCAACTCTGATGACAATCCATGTTTAAAATTCAAAACCCTTTTTTTTTTTTAAATAAAATATAGAGTCACCAGTGCATGCATTGGTGCCAACTAGTTCTGCTAGTTCTAGTGCGAGCAAGTTCTTTGTTTTCAAAATTACTTACCTTTAGGGTCACAGAGAGATGCTCTGGGGCCACCTGTGCATTGGAGGGGGGTTTTGAATCGACAACTTTTTTTTTTCTTTTTTTATAATTTTATTAAATCATAATTGTGTACATTAGTGCAATCATGGGGCACAATGTGCTGACTTCATATACAATCTGAAATATTTTGGTCGAACTGTTAAACATAGCCTTCATGGCAGTTTCTTAATCACTATGTGAAGACATTGATATTCTACATTTAATAAGTTTCACCAGTACCCTTCTAAGATGCACCGTAGGTGTGATCCCACCAATTGCCCTCCCTCCACCCAGCCTCCCCCCTCCCCTCCCCTCCCTTGCCCTTTTCCCTGTATTCTTGTGCTATAATTGAGTTTTCGACAACTTTTATGGTCCAACTAAAGCTTAAGATTCTGTGACCACCACTCCTACTTACCATACATGCACTCAGTATTATACTCTACCCCTTCCTACCAGTTCTTGAACTGATTTAAGTTGTAATTGTTATTTTAGGATTCAATGACATTCAAAGATGTGGCTGTCGACATCACCAGGGAAGACTGGGAGCTAATGCGTCCCGTGCAGAAGGAGTTATACAAGACTGTGACATTACAGAACTACTGGAACATGGTTTCTCTGGGTAAGGATCATCTATAGCCTCCTTCTCCTAACCCGCCCACCAGAGTATCTTTTTTCCCTCGGTTATTAAAAATGGATTGGGCCCCTGAAGTACTTATCTGGCAAGGGGGTCTAGAAATGAGTGTTCTCATCCATTCCATTCAGACACAAAAAATGACTCTGTTTCAGTCTCTTTTCCCAAATGAAAGGTTTCTAAGCAAAAGATCATTGAAAACTTTGATTGTGCGTAGCTGCACACTGCTTGCCACTCAGTGCTGCCCTTCCCTACACTCCTACTCTAAGGGAAGGTTTCTTTCCCCATGATCTCCATGGACTTATCCTCTTGGGTGGCAGGAAATTTTTATCCTAGCTCTGAAAATGATGACAACCTAATGCTCTTATTAGATCATGTCCATGGACTGTTATTTTCCTTTAGAGGTCTGTCCTCCAATATAAGCAAAAGTCAAGTAATAAACTTTGAACAACTGTTTATCTCCAGGATAAAATTCATTATGTTTATCCTGAACAGGACTTACAGTATACAGACCAACTGTGATTCCCATATTGGAAGAACCATGGATGGTGATAAAAGAAATTTTAGAAGGCCCTAGTCCAGGTAAGAGGAAAACCAGCACATGAACTTCTTTGCACTTGAGAGTCTATATTCTAAGTGTAGTGACTTGTGTTTTTTAAATATGGCCAAGTCGATGGCTGCAAAGGCATCCCAGCCTGTTAAGAACACTGAGCCATTTGGCATTGCTTCCTTACAGAGGCTGTCTCCAGGAAGAGAATTTCCAAACATCATTTTTATATGTTTCACTTGTTTCACCATTCTACGTGACCCATAGATCCCATCTCTTAGAGCTTTCATTAGGTCATTTTCCGCCTCCCTCTATATTTAAACATGTAAGAATGTCCCTAAAACTTAAATTTCATGGGGCAGCGCCTGTGGCTCAGTGGTTAGGGTGCTGGCGCTATATACCAAGGGTGGCGGGTTCAAACCCGGCCCTGGCCAAACTGCAACAAAAAATAGCCGGGCGTTGTGGTGGGCGCCTGTAATCCCAGCTACTCGGGAGGCTGAGGCAAGAGAATCGCCTAAGCCCAGGAGTGGAGGTTACTGTGAGCTGTGATGCCATGGCACTCTACCAAGGGTGACAGAATGAGACTCTGTCTCTAAAAAAAAAAATAAAA